>JAHDVE020009015.1:0-175318 GCA_022606495.2 Halesus radiatus
CATGTGAAATTGAGGTAAACCCATAGATATACTACCCTGGTAAGCCACAGATTACATATTCAAAAGAAGACGGTTAATTTGGGTAGAATATTTAAAGAATGGAACCGACTTTTGGTTTCCTAACGTTATCATTTAGATATATTTAGAAAAAAATAAATGCTGTGAGTGAAATAAAATTTTCTCAATTCAAAAACCAAGTAGTTTACTGAAGACACCACGAGACAAGGTTAAGATCTTTGTGTCACGTGGAAGTACAAGCAAATAATTTTAAAGAGCGCACGTTTGTGTGCATTTGTGCACACCGATTGTCTTTCAAATTGGTTCCCACTTTGCCCTCCAGAAGTTCTACAGTACCAGTATGTATATAACACTACACAAGCAAGAATCTCTTTAAAGTGATTCTACTATACACTTATTTAAATTCGTGACATATGATTATATGTCATCTACATACCACGTCAGCGACAAGGTATACAATGTTGTTGAGAAAAGTCTATTTGAAATATAATGTACTGAAACGTAAAACTTGAAGTTTATATAAACAAGAATGTTACAAAGGTTAATTAAATTTAAAAAAAATCATATTAAAATGGATTTCTACCATGAATTGGCAGTTTGATAAATAAATAAAATTATGTTTTTACAATTACTAGCTGATGTGTACCCGGCCTTGCTCGATTACAATAATTGATTTGACAGCGAAAGTAACTATCTCCAAATAAAGAAACATTCATTTGAATATTTTATTTTTTTGCAAACGTTTTTTTTTTCAAAATATATCTAAATCATAAAGTTCTTAAGTAGGTACCTACTCTTGTTTTCCATTTTAAAAATATTCTACCCAAAAAACCTTCTCCTTTTGAATACGCAATCTGTGGATAACCAGAGTGTTATATCTATGGGCTAACCTAAATAAAATATGGCGGGCTCAATATTTTTCATACTAACTTTAAAACGTTATAGCAACAGTTTTACATATTGAATTTCAAACTACTATCTAAACCTTCACGGCACTAATAAAAATAAACTGTGCATTTTCAGCGAAACCGGTCCAGCAATTTTAGATAAAATCGAGGACAAACAAACAAACAAACTTACATTGATTTTTACACATATATATATATATATATATATAAACGAACCGACCCTAACCTTACCTTACTTATTTCCCAATACATGTACTTCTATATATATATATATAACCTAACCTAACCTTACCTTACTTATTTCCCAATACATGTACTTCTATATATATATATATATAGAAGATATGTAAATGTACATGTATTGGGAAATAAGTAAGGTAAGGTTAGGGTCGGTTCGTTCACGTTATATTAAGTCAGATAAGGCAAGGTTAAATCAGAAAACGGTTAGATTGAATGAGATTTGGTAAGGTTAGATCAAGAAAATGATTACAAATGGTCAACTCTACATGCCGCTGTTTAGTGATTAAATCACCTAACTGGCGCTTTAAATGAGTTATTAGAAATAGCCTTGTCTAAAGACGTGTGTCATTAAATTACGTTTATTGTTTTCAAATTTAGTATCTGACCAAAGACAAAAAGGCAGGTTTAAAAAAAAAGTGAACCCAACCTGTTCAAAAACTTTGAAATACATGAAAGGAAATGTGAGGTTAGAATAGGTTAGATTATATTAGATTACATTAAATAAGATTAGATTAGGTTAGTTAAGGGTTGTGTTATGTCGGGAAGGAAAGGTAATGTTAAGTTCGAAGGGGTCAGGTTAGATTAAGTTACGTAAGGTTAAAAAAGAATTCATCTTAATTCAAATTACGAGACTACACTTTTAAGCAATTCTTGTGTAGAGAGGCGGAGTATACACAATGTAAGTAATGATCGGTTAGCTAAAAATGGTAATATTTGTGATGGCGCATAACGAAAGTAACAATAAATTCATATTTTATACATTACCTGTCCCGCAGGTTGAAGAGGTCTGTTCCGTTCATTTTCCGTGCCATAATAGTACTCTTCTAGCAGCTGCACTTGAATTGCGGCCTCGCCGTCGGGGCGGCCGGGAATCTGTTAAAGCCCCTGCTACCCACACACTGTACATATAAACGAATAAGAAGTGCGCTGTGGGCGTGTCCACGTACAAAAAGTAAGTAGAATTTTACCTCACTTCCGCTGAAATTGTTCAACATTTTCAGTTATCGTACCCGAAATGAAGAGATACAGCGTAAGAATAGGCTTATTTTCACAAACTGTGGATTCCGGTGAAAATGTATGGAAGATTTAATGTTTATATTTCTGATGCTGATAATCGCAGTAAAAATGTGTACTTTTCATATTTTCTTTCATAATTACTGATCTTAAAAACGATCTAAAACCGCACATTCCGAAACGGTTCGAACTAGCTAAAACGTCATTATGATGTACATAACGCTACTAACTTGTAAGACGGCTGTCACCGCCGTTGGTCCGCGTGAAGTCAACAACACCATATTCATAAAAAAAATATTTTTGAATTTAATATGTTATAAACCCCGTTGTAAGAATTTTTTTCATAATCGAAGATAATATTAACAACTCCGACATCGAATCATGAAACCGAGAAAACAAAAAAAAGGAAAAGATAACGGTAGCAGCTGGGATTCGAACCCAGAACCTCATGGTCTATTCGGGACCTACGCTCTATCCCAACTGTGCTACGGCTACCCCAATTCATCCCGTCATTTTTATCTGTATCATACTTCGACTTCTAAGAACTGTCAATATCATCCTCAATTAATTCCCATACTTTACTGGCTGCTACCTTTTTGTAACTACAGGTTTCTGCCCGAAATTATTTGTAATCGTTAGAGATACTGTCTCGTATTTATATGGGGCATCTGTTGACTTTTTCTACAAGTCTAGGATTAATATTAATTTTTTAGTAAAAAAAGTCGATTTTGGCAAAACTGTGGGTTGGATGCTTTCTGTACAACTACGTCCAATTAGGGATGCCATAGTCACCTAAGGATATGGAATTCTAATTCAATTTTTTTTTTTTAAATGCTGGTAGTCCTTTTTAAGAGAGAGTTAAAAAAAAAAACATTACAATTTTTTTAAAGAAAAACAATAGAAGGAAGAAAAAGAAATGGTTTTTTTTTTTTTAAATATGTTTTTACTTTTTTTTTCTTATAATGATTTATATTTTTAGGGTTTTCTTGATAACTTTTCAGAAAAGAAGAGTTCTGTTTCTTATAAGGGAGCCACGATTCTTACTTTGGTAGGTACATAATATTTCATAATTTCTTCAAAAGATAGGTATTCACTTTGTGGCGTTATCAATAAATGAATTCAAAGTTAATTTGTATTCACAACTTTATTAATGTATACATACCAACATATTTCGAAAGCGATACTTTCTTCATCAGGAATATATAGAATACTGTCGAAACATGTTGATATTTATATATTAATTAAGTGGTGATTACACAGTAATTTTTAATGCACTTACATATTTTAATTTAATTCTATTCATAAAATGTTTCATATAAAATATTTACGGTACATATATATACAGATAAGTAAAAAAAAAAATCGTGTTATAAAAATAATTTAAAAGCCAGGTATGCTAGGTATTTTCTGTTCAGTGTACACCACCAGGCGGGAGTTCTCGCCTGGGGCTAGGCGCTCGGTCGCCCCCGAACTCGGAGGAAATAAAGGATTGTGATGTTTCAATATTTAAGGATTTAAAACCCGAAGTTCCGTCGTCCGGTGCGCTCGCCCGCTCTCGCCGGCTTTGGTGAAAACGGCAGTAAATGGGACGCGGACTCTACCGGAAAGTGGGTAGAAGTAAAACGGTCAATATCAAGTTTTATGAAATAGTTATCGCAGGTTTATTGGTAGTTAAGTAGTTACAATGTGTATTTTTATACATGAAACGCATGTGTACAGTCTGATATTTTATGGTAGATAAAAAATGAGGGCACTGCGATAGTTTAAAAGGTTATAAATGACAACACCAAGATGGCTCATAGAATTTTTTTTTAGTTTTTTTTAAATTATTTATTCATTCAAACAACATAAATACATGCATGGTAAAATAAAGAAAGGAGCAAAATATGTAGTCCTGCAAAGCGGTCACATGAAAGCTTGTCTGCAGGTTCTACAAAGATTAATTAATCCTAATAGTAATAGTAATACATACAAACATTTCTTTTTCTTTTTGGTTTAATAAATATATATTAATCTTAAATAAAATAGGTACTTAAATTTGAAGTTAACATTAAAGTCACATTAACTTAGCCATTAAGTATACATATATAAAAATTTAAAGATACATAGATAAAAATTTAAAGATACATAGATTGCTCATTTAAAATCCATAACTTCATCGATTTCACGCAAAGCCTCTCACTTTCCTCCAATTTATAGCTTTCATTAAATTTATTGAAAATCACTGGCACTATGTATTCAAGAGTTCGACCTCCATAATTATTTGAAATTTTTGGAATATTTAGGCCTCTTCTTTCAGTGAATCTAGTGCTGTGTTTGTGCACCAGTGGCTTTTTGTATTGGCTTTCTCCCGCGTTATCTATAATAGTGATGTACCATAGGAGACCTTTTACAGGAAGTAGGCCCTCAGCACCGTATAATATTTTTAAATTTTTTCTTTGTCTGTATATCTTTGGTGTGACAATTTTTTTAACTATCGCAGTTTGTAAATTTTGGACATACTTAATATACGTAAAGCTTGTGTGACCCCAAGTTCGTATTCTATATCTCAGAATGGATTCTACCATGGAAAAATATATAAGTTTAAGTGTGCCATGTGGCAAGACAAATTTTAATTTATAGAAGCTACTCGATATAGATCGGAGCTGGTTACATATTTTGGCCACTTGCGTGTCCCACTTAAATTTATTATCTACTAATAATCCCAGATAAGCATAATCGTTTGTAAAATCGATCGTGTCGCAGTCACAATTTTTTCAATTTTTTTATGTATGCATTCAAAATGATGTGCAATTGGTTTTGGTAAATTCCACATTTTCACACTCGGTGACCTTATATACATACATTTGGTTTTCTTAACATTAATAATTAGTCCTACATCATGCGCCCATTTGAGAAGTTCATTAAAGTCTAATTGTAAATCTTGAAGAGCTATTAAGGGATTTTCATTTGATACTACAAGTGCAGTGTCATCTGCGAAAATGAATCTAAGAGCTTTTTTAAATAATTTGGACATAGCAGTAACATATGTAATGTACAATTTAGGACCTAGAATTGACCCCTGTGGTACACCTGATTTTACATATCTACATTTACTCATTTCATTTAAAATCTTTACCTTCATTTTTCTATTTGATAAATAGTTTTTAAAAAAAGAAAGGAGTTTACTACGGATTCCTATGGCATCAAGTACATTTATTATTTGTTTATGGCAGAGTGTATCAAAAGCTTTTGAGTAATCAATAAAAAAGTACCAGTATGTGTTTTTGAGAGTTTAGCTGGGAATTTATATAATTGGAAAAGTTTGCAAGTAGTTTATCACAACTTTTTTTTTCTGGAACGCAAACTGGCATTCATCGATAATACCTGATAGTATAAATGATAGTATAAGTTTAAAAGAACACAATTCTCCAAGTGCACGTTATTTTTTTTTTTACTTTCAGCAAACGGTTTCTAAACATTATTGGTACTTTCCGAAAAGATATGATTTTAGATCGAATTTTAAAACAGTTTTCAAATTATATGTTTTTTAAATTTAACGCTTTGTAAGGAAGAAATTTGTACGGAAAAGGCGACTTATCGTATTTCTGAAATGTAGGTTTCGAAATAACCATGTTCTAGATATTTCATAAATAAATAAAAATAAAATCAAATTATCTAAATTTTTTATTAAAAAAAAAAAAAAAAACAAATCTGATATTTTGCTTTGTTTTTTTTTTTAAAGGATCTGACAAAATGCGAATCTTCAGATTCATCAAAAAATTATTTGAGGAATAAAATGTTGTTCCACTTTGTCAAATGTCTACATTTTATTGTGCTATACCAAGACAGACGTGGAAGTTTATCCTCTCTGCCTACCCCTGCATGGAAACGGTACGATTGTTAATTAATTAGTTAGGAATTGCTAGCTAGTTTTATGGTAAATTTTTGGTAAAATCTTTTTACAAAATTAATAATTCAAATAAATAATTTTTTTAAATCTTACATATTTTTATGAACAGTATTTAAATCTCAATAGTTTACGATGGAGATGCTGTTACGTGATGGATATAAGAATTCCGCTTTGGGAGGCCTTTATCGAGCAATCGAAAAGTAATGAATGGTGATGACAAGTGTGTAGCCAAGCACGGTTGCCATTAATGTTTATGGTTTTTTTTAACTCCCTGTTGGGTTTTTACATAGAATAGTAAGTAATATTATGTAAGTATAACAGTAATTTGAGTATGAAATTATTACGTTGAACCGCGAAAGTTAACTTATAATATCAAAAGCATGTAGTATTACAATGCAAGTAAATATAACAAAATAAATTAACTAAACGTAATACATACATATTAAGCATAAGGTTAATTCTTATATAAACCAGTAAACATACATAAAACTAATCATTGACACTGACACTGACATTGAAAGAAAATCACATTATGTAACTAACTGACTAACTAACCATCACGCCGTTTCTCCGCAGGGATAGACAGTAAGGACGGCCCGCCAAACGATTTGATCTTGGCATACACTTCTTGCTTCATTTACATTCATACATCGTCGCATACATTCTATACTATTATTCCAACTTCTGACATGGCCTGACTCAAGTATTTGATTCACTCGTTCGTGCCATATCTTCCTCGAGCGTAACCGGCTTCTTCTTCCATTCACATTCGCGTCATATATTCTTCTTACACTCCTTTCTTCGTTCATTCGCTTTACATGCCCAAAACATCTAAACGTCGCTTTCTTAATCTTTGTATTGTGTTGGTTAAGGCATCGTTGTATATTTATGGAAAGGCAGAGATTTGTATGGAAAATGATAATAATGAAATTTTAGAAAAATATCCTAAGAAATACGGCGAAAGACTTTTTGTTTAGAATAATTGGTACTTTGTCTCGTAATCCTCAAATCGTACTCAATTTGACGTTACAAATAAAACAGAATAGGCGGCATTATCCACATAAAGTAATTTCGATTTGTGGAGATAAATAAAAACATAAAAAAATCCTCAAAGAAACGGTTAACTGGTCACGAATAGCGACCATTTCACATTTTCAAAACAGCCCAGAAGACCGTTCCGACGGAACGAGTTCCCTACAAAGCATTTCATAAGTCAGTTAAGCTGCTCAATATCTACCCGAACTGCGAAGATAACATCAAAGCCGAGAGAAACCTTGGAAGTATAAAAGGAAAATACGGGAAATCAACAGATAAAGATAATTCCCAGTTGTCGCGCGAAAACAACAACCAAATAAGTTAACAGAAAAGACACGAGGATAAAACTTTTAACATTAAACCTACCTATACTAAGAGTCGCTTGCTTCACAAAAGCTTTATTATGTTAAGGAACAAAATTTTCCCCCCTCCCCACGGGACTGGGGGCACCTCCCCCTTTCTCCCAAGTTATATTTCATTCGATAGCGCAAATAATATTCAACCTGTGGCGGAATGATTTGAAAAGTAAATTATGACGTAGGCCGTGACGTCAGCAAGTACCGCACTCCCGAACCGTCCGCGTCCGTCGCCGGCGCGCTGTGTGAAACGCTACAAGCTGCGTGTAACGGCCGACAGAAACGAACGAGGATTGGTTTCTACTTCCTACCCAGGGTCACGTCATGCGATTGCGTGGGGTTTGTAAATGCGTTCCGCAACTAAATTAATACAAATATTTCAGTATCATTCACGCTTTTCGTGTTTATCTCGTATTAATACTCGTATAAAGCATTTCTGGGATGTTTATTCATCTACTACCTGAATTTTTAGGTTTTTTATAGCCTCAATTGTGGCGTAATGGTCGAACTTAAAACTCTCAAGGATTTATTCAACGACAAATTACATTTGTGGGGATTTTACTTAAAAATCAGTTTGTTTGTTTTTTTTTTATTTATTTAAAATTGTCTACATTTTTATTCATTCTTGGTAGGTATAAAAACTACTTAAATTGACGGTCCATTGATACTTTAAAATCACCACTAAACAGTGGATAGTCAATAAAGGTGGTGCAATAACCAGTGAACTCACCCAAGTCTAACCTTATTTATTGTTTTAGACGATGCTATAAATATTGAAAGGATATCAACGTACAAATATTACTGTATTAAAGCTGTTTGTCAGCGCTTCGATCATAATTAAACTTACTATTGATTGTATTCACTCCTCAACACACAGTTTGCGCCATTGCACATTGTTATTATTTCTATGTTCATAATTGTATTGCACTGTTTTAACTTGTTTTATGTAAAAGCCCTAAGGGCGTAAATAAATAAATAAATAAATTATGTATTTCCAATAACTCTTATTATCCATATTTTTAGGTACTCGTAAATAAATAAAAATATTTGTAAACAGGCCTGTCATGAATTAAAAAATCACACATAAATTTTGGCAAAGAAATAATTGTTCCATTATTATTAATTATACCTGGAATAAATATGAAAATTTCTAAGATGCTCAGTCTCCGTGATTATTTTCTACTACATACATTTCTGGTATTTTACTTCCAAATTGCGGAAAACTTTTCAATTTTTATGTCACCGTAAAATACGACATACAATACATATTTGAAATTTGACATAATTCGTGAGTTGCATTTATCGCGGTATTATTAGAATTTGAATAAAAATTGTTTGATTTTTTGCTACCCCGTTGAAACGTATTAAATTCTTAAAAAAGACATGCCTTTGTATTGAAGTGGAACTGATTTTGGCTACAACAGGTCGATTTTTTCCTACATTCTTGAAATGTAAAGTCAGTTCGTATTATCATTCCCACTTTGGCAAAAGTCCACAAAAGGGGCGATCGATTAAGAAATGATTCTGTCTGAAACGGTGATGTAATGTATTATCAGTTCCCAAAGATTTATTGAAAGGATTGGAAATCTTCTCTGAAACATAAATAAACTTCTCGCCTTGAAAGGGGCAAAAGACATTAGAGGACATTAGGGGAAATATTCGCGCCATACGTGAGGCACTTCGCTGGAAGTTTAATTCGATAAGACGGAAAATGTGTCAAGAAGCTTTTCCTCTTAAGTGTACATTTCGTGCATTCTATTTTAAAATTACTTCGGTCATCATTATTTGCGAGAGTCAAATAAATGTAAAAACTTTTTTTAAAATACCCTAAAAAATAGACGTTGAACTTTATGTTTGTAAGTTTGACGCTTTATTGCCCTTTTCTCAACAATGCCTTGAATTTATGTTTTTCATTTTAGGATATTTTGTCTCGTTTGTTTTGTTTTCGGCAATATTCGCTGTTTTATTTTTTAAGCCCCTAAGTTTTCTTTCATAAGATGCTGTACCTACATAAATAAATGGGCGGTATTTTTCTCTTTTTTGCCTTTCGATGTTGCGAGTTTACTTTCCTCGTGGAATTTTACTTAAACCGTTATTCCGAAAGCGGCACTTTATCGTGGAAAAAAGTATACGAAATATTTTATGACGTTTTTCGGATTTATTTTGACTTTTGATTCCGATTAACATAAATATTGATAAAAATAATTTATTTTTCATCTTATTAATCCAAATATAACACAATGGAATCAATTAGCCATCACTCGTCTTTGTCTTAAGCAAAATAATAATTCGCTCTTGTGCAATGTAACTTATCCGTTTTTCTTTTCAATTTAGATACCATATAATATCATAATTTTTTAAATGTTTAAAATCATGGACTCTACCAAAACTCTGCTCAGGCTTTAATTTGAATATTTTCTCGAATTAATATTTTTGTCATTGCTTCATTCGTGTTTGCTGTTATTTTTTTGTAGCCCTTCTTTATTTATTTCGTCTTAAATATTCTGTGTAATTGGAAAATAAATTAAATAAAATAAACAAATATAAATAAAGTTTTCTTTTTTCTCTATTTGCGTATGAAACGGTAACTTCGTGATATGCTATTATAATTTTAAAATAAAACAATAAAAAGTGAAATAAACAAATATCAATGAAGTTTTATTTTTTCTATATTTTCATATGAAGCGATAACATTATGTTGTAATAATATAATTTAAAAAAAAAACAACTTTGTTTACATCAGTTTAAATAAATAAAATATACAGTGACCGGTCAGTGTCTGAGTTGGAAACATGTTGGGTTCCCACCAAGGAGTCATGAGTTTAATTCCTCAGCCGACTAAGTCCTCAATTACGATACACCCAACACGTTCCGCATAGAGTAGTGGTAGTAAGAGATTTTCAAATATTATCAGGTTTTTCGTAACCCGGAAATGTTTGTATTTCTTAAAAAAATGAAATAATATATCGTCACGACTGCCGAAAAGTCAAATCTTGCCGGAGTAGAAGATGCTCTCTATATCGCCTTGTTGAAAAATCACCAATTTGAATTGAAACGCCACACTGCTTAAAATGGCTTTAAGCGTTTTTGATGACCAGATCTGAATAGCCAGGTATTCCCAACCTTTATCTTCACGTCCGCTTTCCTATCCCTATTTTTCAGTCTCACAACATACCCCAAATGTCCCACTGGTCCCGGACAATGGGGAGCAGTTGAGACTCTTGAGCGATCTTTACCAACCACCTCTAAATTTGACAAAAATATTGTGTTTCACACACAGCAAGGCTTCTAATCTGCCTTGAGAAAATTTAACGTATTACGTCATGCAGTATACGAACTTTTAATTTACTACAATCAATTGGGTACAATTTAAAATTGTATGAAAATAAAACTGCACATTTAAAAAAAAAAACAATATGTTTAAAAAAAATGTGCCAATTCTGATTGAAAATTAATAACAGCAAGAATATAACATAATATAGAAATACCTAGTAGATTTGGATTGGCAAAAAATCGAAGCAAGACGGTACAGGAATTAATTGACTGCAAAATCCCTCGCAGGCGATTCAAATCTTTCTAGATTACTTCTGCTTTTATTGACATTGTGAAAAATATTTTTTTGTGAATATTGCGCTCCGAGTTTCCATTGTGTCCGTGCTACGATATCATTTCTACCTCAATATTTTACACCAATTGTATTTTCAGCTACACAAAATATTTTGCAATAGTAGCTACCGATGAAGGGAGTGCTGTTTTTATAGGAAAACTGAATATGACTTAACCCTTACCACTCCATTATTTTTTAATATTTGTTGTCAGGCAACTCTAATTTAAATAATGTCAAAATATTAATTATTGATAGGCAGTTATAAAAAAGGTTATTTTATAGTAAAACAAAAACGGGGACGCCCGAGGAAGACATGGCACGATCAAGTGAATCAAATACTTGAGGCCATGTCAGAAGTCGGAATAATAGAAGAGAATGTATGAGACGATGTATGAATGTGAATGAAGCGAGAAGTGTATGCTAATGGTTTGGCGGTCAGTCCTCTCTGCCTACCCCTGTGGAGAAACGGCGTGATGGTTAGTTAGTTAGTTAGTTTACAAAAGCGGAAAACAGTAAAAATCTTATTAAAACGTGAATTTAAACGTTTTTTTATCGAATAATCACAAGAAACAACGTCACGTGTCGAGTTTTGCGGGCAAAAAAACACCGCGTGCGCACGTCTTATCTTGTAGGCCGCCAGCCGACAACTGAGTTGTAGCGTACAAATAGTAATGTCGGCTGGCACCCGACAAAGGAGTAGTAAGGGTTAAATGTGTCAGATTTATTGAATATTATAGAAATAACCTGCAAGGTAATTTCGAGGGAATAATTCTAAGGTCAAAAGTAAATTAATCCCTTTCATTGAATTGTTATTTCTATAATAATGCCTCCAGCCATGTGAGACTTTTGGTAATCAAACAAAACCTAATTGCTTAACCCCGGAAGACTAATCAGTCGTTTCAACTAACGCTGTGTGAATTGCACGCTGTACATCTCTAACGAATTTGCTCATCGCGCCAGTTGCCCGTGCCAACTCTGTCGTCGACGAGGGCTTTCAGGGAGTGACCGCACTATGGGGAGAGGTGCAGCCATGTTATATATACTACACCCTTTTTAGTCCAGTCTGCAGAGAAAAGAAGGTATATAAATATGTCGATTCTAAAAAAAGAATAATATTCATGTCTGATGAGAGAATGAACCATGTGGTCTAAATGAATGGACATGCCATAATAGCCAAATTTGCCTATCATTTCGACGACTAGAGGCGACCACGTGACAACCTAAATTTAACACCAGGCGAGTTCACGCATTTCTCTAATACATTATGTCATCATTCGTGTATTGACTAGCGGCGAGCGATCGTTTGAAGATTTTAATGAAAACAGTAATTATGATTTTCTGCGCATTAAAACGATGTAAAAAAAAGTAGTAAATAGAATAATCAAAACCATAGCATTACATTCCACAAATAATCATTTTTTACTCTATTTTACTTATTCAATTATATAATGCATTAACAGTTTTGGTTATACAGCTGTCCACGTTTATTTCGCGATATTTGACAAATTTAAAACAAGTGTAAGGAGTGTCAATCTATATTGTCCATTCGGTTTTTCAAACAATCGGTTTTTCAACAAAATATACGGTTTTTCAAACAATTCGAAACTTTTTTCTTATTTACTGCTTTACTTATTGGCGGTTTAGATTAGGGAAAAGGGGAGATTTGCCGTAAATTCCGTACAATTGTAAAAATGACGACTTTATCATTAGCAGATTTGCTTTTAAAAGAGTAAATACTAATACTTTGCAGTGGAATACGAGTTGCCTGCAGACTGTCAGGAAGCATTTATTCGCAAATCAAATCACAGCGACCCGCCTAACATCGCCCCTCGCTTCCTTTGTTTTCATCCCCTCGCGTTTAAAAGCATCTCTAGTAATTACCTGCTGTGTGGAATGAACCCCTCTGTACATAGAGAATGAGAAAAAAACTTTTGTGTCGTTAATTTTCTTGAAATTTATATTATTAGTTTGATCTCGAAAAGTAAAAAAAAAACTACAAACATGTACATTTAAAATAAAATTCCTAACCTGATGAAACCTTAGTAAAGAAAAAATACATTTTGTCAGGGTTATTAGTCAAATTGACCAATGTTTAGTCTTTATTACAATTACCTATAAATTTATACTGTCCGGTTTATAATATGTTATATGTGGCAGCGTTTTAGCCCTTCAAAGTCATTATTAATTGCGTTTTTCTACAGACAATAGGAATACCTTACAATAATATAAGGCAAATTGCATGATATAATATGACACAATATTATTATATCGTAAGGATAAATACAGTTAGCTTTTTTTTTTCTCAATTTAACATGTATGAAAACTTCAAGAAAATCAAGCCGTATTTAGTTTTGATAATTTAACTGCATCTGCATCATATGGTCTATAAATAATGTGAAATTATAGCCTGTCCAAAAAAAATGTAATAGATGTAATATAGGAATAATGTAAGAATAGGAAGTAAGATTTGTACAGCGCCCTTGAGGTGATTTTTCACAAAAACGGCGCTATAAAAATCATCCTATTATTATTATTTGGTTTGAAAAATATATAGAAAGGTACAAAATAATCCCCAAAACCATTAATTAATTGTAATTCTTACACATTTGCTAGAATGTGCATTTTCAGTAATTGAATTATTTATTTATAAATTTAAAAAAAAACAACAACAACAACAAAAACAAAAAACAAAAAACATTAAAACATAAGCCACTCATCTCACTAGGAAAGTATACTCGTATTTAGTATTGAAGTGAGCAGCTATATAATTTAGTGAAACGATACATAAAACCACATTATACTACAGTTATTTAAACTATGAATTCTATACTACTTAAGTTGGGCAATTTTTAGATAACAACAATAATAATTTCATCTGTGTTGTCGTCATTCCATTATTAAATACATTTTTACAATGGTGGTTACAGCTAGGTTTTATTTATAAAGAGTTACTAACCTTTTTTTAACATCTCCTATAAATTTCATCACTCAATAATATACAATATAATCCAAATCTGTCCAGAAGTCGAAACTATAGCATGTGTCATATAAAGAAAATATACGTCATAAACTAATTTAGCCTTTACGTCAAGTGAATTTAATTTAACCGCGCTACGGAAATTTTCTTGGAGGGACAAGTTCACTCTTTCAAGGCACTTATCCGCCACCGCATGGGAAGCTTGTGGTGCAGAGTACTCACCAATCCAATAATACCATCATTACTGTCATTGCTGGCATAAAATTTACTTTATAATATCTTTCTTTTATCTAATCTTATTTCGTTGTATGTATTATATTGTAACCTATGGGATCTATTTCATTGCACTAGCCTTGCATATCTTCTGGGAAAAGGCAATGTTACTATAATTATTTAATCTACTACCCGTCCACAGACTCCCATCGTAATAATTCTCCGGTCCTATTTGTTCTCAAATAGCGCCCTACGCGATGCAGGTCCATGCAGATTGCAGACGGATGATTTGGGCGCAAACACTCATTTGCAAATTGCAACAATACACTACAAAACCCCCCTAAACATGTTAGGCGGAGTGCGGGCTAACGGAGACCGGCGACTGTACGGGCAATCCCGACCTCCATGCATGCATTAACAATTTCACGAAGCTGAATTTTGTATTTGATATTGAGCAGACGTGGGTGTATTTTCCGGTTATGAATATTTGTTGATCAGGGTATTTCACATATGATTGATATTAAATACTTTTTTTTAGATTTTAAAGAATATCATCTTAGAGGGCTAAACATTTCCCCTTTTAAAATTAATTGTAATGTTTTCATTAATTTTCGGCACTGACAACTGAATTGCAATAATATAAGTAAATAATACTATTTGTTTCACTGCAGTAAACAATAATAATCTACAAAACTTCCAACATTGTTTGATCTAAATCCATAAAAATTTCGTACAATTTTCCTTCTGTTAAAACAATGTTACACATTTCGTCATTTTTGGACAAACATTGAAAAATCTACTGAAGCGTAAAAAAAATAGGTCTTGCAGCTATAAATCGCACAGACATCGATTACTAATTACCACCATCTTGTTCATACAAACATTTCCGAATATCAAGAATGCCTCTAATACGAATTTGTAAGTTTTCCTGGATACTTCAATTTTTTTTTTTATGTTAACAAATTAATTCTGGCCTTTATTTGACATGGTTCAGAGAACATGACATTTTAATCCCCCTTTTTAGTAAGGTTAGAGATTCATTGCATCAACAAGGCGTCTATACATTTCGCAGTCCTAGGTATTGTGTAGAATGTCCCTTGTATAGTTCCTGCATTTATTTCCCCAGCTATATCTGGCTTTGACCACCTGGCCTTTATTTCAATATCTTGAGTAGGTGTACATCAATACATCCATATAACGTACATTAACTAGTCTGGAGGACAACACGTCTGGCAATTTACCTTCACTTTGAATATTTATTTAAATAAAAAAACATTGTACATAAAATCCAATTTAAGACTTACCAATATTACCCTCAATTAATTCTCATATTATTTATTGGCTGCTATCTTTTTTCTTGATTGAAAAGTTTTCCCGAATATATTTGCAATCTGGATAGAGTCTCAGATATACCTATTTGATTTTTATATACATGGGTCCCGTTGTCCCGGAAAAACAGAGGTCCTGGTTTCAATTCCCAGATGCGACTCTTACCTTTTTATTTTCTGTGTCTTTTTCTGTTTCATATTTAATTTTGAGATTTATTATTATTATCTTCTTTAATGTTATTTCTATCTACTTACTTTAACTATAACTTCAATATTTTACAAATTCAAACAAAAAAATTTCGCTTCCTTATACTATAACTCAAAATTTTCATTTACGTGTGTACTTTCTTGTTATTAAATAATTAATATTATAGTACTTATACTACTTAAATTTATCATATTACCCATACACAGGCAGCGACTATGTTGGTTCCCATTTCTTACGATTATAATCCTGTCATATCACTCTTCTTCTACGTGACTACCTACCCTGGCTTCGAGTCACAGAAAGAGTTCAGTTTAAAAATTGTCTTAATACACATTGCGTGAAGGATAATCTTACTTAGAGGCATCCCACGCTCAGTTTGACTAAGTCTGATGCGTCGAACAGACTAGTTGAATCCTTCCGTACGAACGCCGCAAAATTTGGGATATTAATGCGCAGGGTCCACATTCCTGGAACGACTTTTCATTTGGTCTGTGGGCAGACAGCAAGTTAAAAATCTTTAAAAAAAATGAAAAACGTGTTTTTTTTTTTAATTGGTCTTTTTAATAAACAAAAAGTAAAGCGCTCTTGAGGAGATTTTAATAACTAAACGGCGCCTTAGAAAATTTGGTCCTAATTAATTAAAAAATATATTTATATTAGACAATTTGAATATCCATCACTGGGTTTTCACCCTTCCGGCCCAGGTCGTATCGATGACTACCGTTGCACACCCATGTCCGGGCCGAGTAAGCGACACCCCAGGACATACAACACCGCCACTTAGCTGCAGCGGCGGCGAGCAGTAGGAAGGTAGCCGGTATAGGAAGAAGCTCAGCAGCGCCGGATCTGGCATCGGGTTACCCGCCAAATGTCTAGGAAGGAAGGATATTACCCGACTGTCCGGCTCGCAATTACACGCGGCTCTGATATCGATACTGCTGATGCCACTGATACAACTGGCGCGCTTGCATTCCTTTCGTTTTGGATTTCAAAGTTCAAATCAATTATCAACGAAGTAAATGTAGTTCCAAAATGCACAAGCTAAAATTATACACATCTGGATGCCAAATATGACAACCTTAAATTTGCCGACATTGACACCATAAAAGTTGCTATCAATACTATCGGTGATTAATCTGCTTCAGCGAGTCGCCTTAATTCGCTGATTGGTTTAGACAGCTTTTAACATCAACTAAGAGCAGCTTAGTTATCGAGGTCATACAAACACTAGATAAAGTTGTTCACATGTTGAAAAATATCGAATTCTAAACTATTGACTCTTTTTAATAAAGGGAGACAGATTTGAACTTGGGATAATATTGGTTTCACAGCTGTTTTTTTTATAACTATTGGTCAATACATATTTATTAAATGCCGGACATAATACATAAACTCAGCTTTTTATAACGATAGTACATGACTTTGACGTTTCAAAACATCGAAAAACTCCACAAATATTTTTTTCTACGAATTCAACACGTGTACTCAGTAGGTAACCTTTAATTGAAATTACAATTCAAACCAAATATTCAGCAAGTAATGGCATTTATGAAGTAATAATGTCGAAATTACCCTTGATATCGAAACCGATACCATTGACACAACTGGTACACCTGCATCCTGTGATATTGTGTACACGCAATTTAAGTCAGTTATTTAGGAAGCATGGCTTCTACCGGGATATCCCTGAATAATTTACAAATATTCAGAAACTAGTTCAATAATGCATTAGACACACTATTTTGCTTTGTAAAATTACATTCGTATATGAATGTTAAGGATCACTTAATATCATAGCATGATTATCATTTTAATTATTAGTATTTTTCTTTCATTCTAATAATTTTAATTTGATAGTATGGTAGATCACCAATTCACCAACAAACGCAGCCAAAAATAGACAATTTACCTTAAATGCAAGTCATGTTTTATACAGTATATATATATATATATATATATATATATATATATATATATATATGTTTACTTTACCCTTTGTCAAAGTATTTTAACTTATCGGATAAATACATCAACACCTGGCAAATAAACACAAAAAATGAAGTGCATCACCAAGTTGCGAGTACTTGCAAACTCTTCTTAATCTGATATTGTTGTAACAATTATTATTTTTATAAACAATAATTATTAATCTAAAACACTCATCCAAAATGAAAAAAACCTTCCGAGCAAAGATAAATGTCGCCGGCAGGACTCGAACCCGCACCCTTCTAATGTCCGGTTAGATGCTCTACCGTTGAGCTACGTCGGCTTATCGCAAACCCGCCAAGTTAATCAATATATACTAGTGTTCCATTTAATAATTACTGTTTTTATTATATTTAGCTCAACGGTAGAGCATCTAACCGGACATTAGAAGGGTGCGGGTTCGAGTCCTGCCGGCGACATTTATCTTTGCTCGGAAGGTTTTTTCAATTTGGATGAGTGTTTTAGATTAATAATTATTGTTTATAAAAATAATAATTGTTACCCTTTGCCCTATGCACAAAAATCTTATCTTAAGTTTTTAAGAACTTTAGTTTATCAATTAATGATATTGTTGTTCTTATTTTCATGTAGTTTTTTTTCTTTATGTTTTATGTGTCATTTAATATTCACCTACTGTATTAGTATTATTTTATTTTTATAAACTTGTTTACATATTTTCAAAATTATTATAAACGTTTGTACATATTTTATATATTTTTATAACTATTGAACGTATTCTTTATACGGAATGTGTGTGGGACTGCAATAACTCCCCACATACCGGAATAAACATTTATTATTATTCGTATTACATATATACAGTTTTTATTTATTTATTTTTTTAATTTATACATTTTTACTGTTCACTTTTTTAAAAACTTTTTTTAAAAGATATTTATTCAGGTAATTTTACCTACTTAATTATATTTTATTTAGTAGCTTCGCCCGCATTCTATTTTTTTATTTGGTAGCTTCTCAAGTATTGTTTTTTTTTTTATCTTTGTAATAAAAAAAATAAATTTAATGTGTTATATGCATTTTTTATTTATTTTTAAGCATTCATCTTCACAATCTTTTACATGTATATATTTTTTTTTGTCTCATTGTTACCCGTCTCAGAATAAACATCGTCTAGTGAGACGGATAAAGTACATTGTAAATGTATAAAATTATATGCCAATAAACCCAAAAAAATTCTACCTTTCTATGTTTTGAAATATCAACCTATATAAATAACGTCGAATCAATCACAGTGCTTTCTTTTTCGTACAAAATTATCAGTAATAAAATAACAGCCGTCACAAACTTCTTGTAAAAGCAAGAGATTAAAATATCGGGTAATATTACACAATTCCGCTTCAGTAGAAAAATACATAATTCAGAAAAAAGAAATATACTGTTAGGTTCATAAAAATAAATAAAAAATAATTGCACATGCGGATTTTCAAAATATTTCACTTTATTTTTTACTTTACGTAAATCGAAATACGTAAATATGCAAGGGGATCGACGCCATCTTTAATGTTGTTAGTATGATATGACATTTGTCGGAAGCGTCAACTGCAAAATCATCATATTTAACCCAACCTAATAACCTAAGAACCTAAAAATCATCTTATTATTTAACCCAACCTAATAACCTAAAAATCGTCTTATTATCATACTAACAACATTAAAGATGGCGTTAATTTCCCTTACATATTTACGTATTTTGATTTACGTAAAGTAAAAAATAAAGTGAAATATTTTGAAAATCCGCATGTGCAATTATTTTTCATTTATTTTTATTAACCTAACAGTATATTTCTTTTTTCTGAATTATGTATTTTTCTACTGAAGCGGAATTGTGTAATATTACCAAATATCGTTAGAGCACATAGAGTACTTATTAAAGAAATATGTTCAGTGTTAACCAATAAGTGTTTTATCAAAAGAGTTTCATTCTCGATTGTATTCAATCAACAATTAAAATCATGTGCCAGATCGAGGACTACGTTTTCAAAGAATGTGGTTTGACAGAATGATTAAAAATAATACATGATTACTTAGTTGAAAACTACTTTATTAACATAGCAGTGGCGTGCACTCCACAAAGGCTGAAAAGCTATGCATATCTTAAAATAATCAAACTTCAAAAAGAAAAACGATAGTAAAACTGCTACAAATAAAAACTAAATTGTCGCAATCGTTCTACATTGATATATTGTTCTCATTTGACAAATTTGTACTCTTTACTTGAAACGTGACTGACAACTTGACTACCTTAATCCAGTTTTTATGGAGGATGCATTATGCAAAGCAATGCCTCCATATACCTCTTTCACTAAAATCTGTCAAATAGTAACACTGCACTGCTAGTAATTTTTGTACAAAGAAAACGTTTTTTTCTTAGTTTCCAACACTGCCGCTAGGTTAATGATAAACTATCAGTTTTTTCGGTGCTGCTATCTGTGGAAAAAAAACAGAATTACAGATCTTTAACTGATGAAAATTATTACTTTCCTATATTCTTGAATTAATATTCATGAACGTATTATTAACCTACAATTTTTTCTATCGTTTTATCAATTCTTTGTGTTTTCTACTACTATCTAATATACCGCCGGGTTTCAATTACGTAAATATTGTCATATGAAGTGAATAGTTTGATCTTAATATTGAAAAAATGTGACAGTTTGAATAGAAAAATCCGATAAAACTGCACACAGCCTGTCTTTGGTCATAGATAAATGCACGCCAACGGTACATAGTCTACTAGTTTCAATTTTTCCCAACATTAATAAAGAACAGCACATCAACTGTTTGATTTTAATAGTATCTTTAAAAAAAATTAATACATGTTGGCTGAAATTTTAATCGAGGAAACACCCAGACCGCACATTATTATAACGACGAAGCAGTGATGCGAGTAGTATCCACTTAACTGCATGCTCATATTGTACACCAAAACAAACAAGTTCTATATTTTTTCATCATAAAAATTCATTCAATGCATACATTAATACTACAAGCACAACACATAATTACGTATCCTCTGGATTAAGGTAAGATGCGACTAATGCCTGTGTCTTTTTCGGTTTCATTCGTCATTTTACAATATGTTAATATTATCTTCAACAATGATTAAATATTATTATTAATCTGTAAATCAAAAAAGGTTAAAAATAATGCCTTCTTCGATAAAGGTAAAATCACTTTGTGGTGTCCATTATCAATAAAATGAATGAAAAATGTTTTGTTTAAATCACTATTTAATATATAAATATCAATATGTTTCGGAAACAAATCTTCCCTCATTGGGATACACGTGGACTGAGAAATAATGATAAGAATAGACAAATAATAAACATAGAAAAAATAATAACGTAAGAATAGACAAATTACAAAAATAAACAAAAATTGACAATAAACTATTAAAGTAGGTAAGTAAGTAATAAAAAAATATTAAAAATTTAAAAAAAAACCTTACATCATAAATTTATTTTAGTACTTAAAACAAAATCAGGGAATATATATCAAAGCAGTATATACTAATGTAAAAATAAATTTAAGAGACAGCTAGTTAAAAATAATATTGAATTAACTATTAACACAATTTATTAACAGAATTAAAAAAATCTACCTTGATTTATCTAATTGTAATACCAGTTGATATCTCGAAATATGTAAAATCTTGTCCATATATCTAAAGTCATCATATTCTCAGAATAAGTTGTAGAATATCCTGATGAGGAATATGTTGATATTTATATTTAAAATAATGTATTCGTTCCTATAACACCATTTTTATGAAATATCACATGATGGGTATCTCACAGATCTAGAAAACATGCCGAATATGTTGTTAAACTGCCTTCAACATTATTTTATCATGGAGTAGTTTCAAATGTTGCGAACTGTGATAATATACGCATTAGTAACCGGCCGAAGTTACGGTTTCGGTTTTGGCCAGTTTCGGCAAATAAACGAGTTTCGGCCGCGGTTTCGGCTTCGACCAAAAATTATCTGAAACTAAAAACTATTAAAGATAACACTGATTGGTTTAATATGGCGAGCAGTTCTAAGATATTTTTGTAATTACTTTAAAGTTAAAGTACGAACTACTAGACAGACATTAGCATTTTACATATTGTGTATATCCCGTTCCAACTACAGCTTGCATTCCAGTTCCAATTCAACGCTTACACAGTATTGGGATTGCAAATACAAATACGTAAATGATATGGATGTATTTGACATTAATCTGAGCTTGGCAAATTTAAAAAATTATGAACAAATTATTTCTATCTAGGTTATCAATTATTGTTAACTATGTTTTTATACATTATTTAATTAAATGAAAAGACACATTATTTAATCCACTTTTATTTTTGTGTAAATATGTCGACTAGTTTCGATTTGAATGAGTCATCTTCAGGACTTATACGCAGTATGTTTTATGTCCTTACCCTTAATTCATCATTTCAATCCAAGAAGGGTTCGCTCATTGTAAACTTTTTTTTTATTATTTGTTAGTAACATTAACGTCGATTTACTGAATATTGTTTTATTTATATTTTCTGTTTCTTTGTATGCCTGTGTATTTTTAGCTTTAGTTCTGTTTATTTTTATTTCAAGTGTGATCAACTTTTGTGCGAATTAAAAACAAATAAAAAAAATTATATGTGATTTTAAAAAAATGTACTCAAAAGTAAAATCCCTTTAAATAAAAAGCAATGAAAAAAAAGCACTGAAAGTAAAGCATTTTACTTATTAAATAATTTTCTTTTATTTAAATACACATTTCATTTAACACTTACACTAATAAAATCTAACAATAAAATAAAAACTTTTAATAAGATAAAATAGTATATGTCGTTTTTTTATTCTACGGTTTTGTCGTAATATATTTGTTGTAATACTTCTTTTTTTTATTCTACGATTCCCCCTCTATTTTGACCATTTCCCACGTTTAAATAGTTACAAGTGGCCGACGCCAATTATAGCAACAGTATGTAAGTACGTTATTGATATACATATTTTTTTGTAATAACGCTTATTAGTATTACGTATATTCGTATTATGGCGTGCAGTCTATGGAGGCTGAAAAGCTCTGCCGAACTTTTATAATGATGTAATGGGAGATTTAAAAAGAGGAAAGATCAGAACATATAATAGTACAAGCAAGCATCTTTTACTTATTTGTTAATCTGACCTCAACCATCAAGAGAAGATAATAAACCACCCCTTTTCAGAGTCCTCAAAATATATGGAAAGTCATGCAATTTATTTACTTTAAAAACAACAGTACATGTAAAAAATTAGTGGTGTACAAATTACAAGGATCGGTACCAAAGACACGTCTCTATGTAATATGTAGTAATGGTTATATACATTTTCCCTGGCGGGGTTAGTAGAATGCTAGGGAATGATACATGGTAAAGATAAAAAGTGTATAGTATAAGTGTATGTGTCTGTATGTGTGTATGTGTGTGTGAGCGTGTATATGCACCTTTGTGTCTGAATAATGCTATGTACTGGAGAGCTGTGATTGCGCATTGATGTTACGAGTAATATTTTTCTTAAATGACGGTAGGAGTCAATTACAATCGAAAAAACTGAAACATACCCTGCGTCAGAGAGCAATTCACACCACTGATGGGTAGGTACCAACAAATGCGGGCACTGGTTACATACATATAATTTGCAATATACTATTTATAGAGTTACTGTCGTAATTTAAAATGGATCGACCAAAAATATATCAAAAGATAGTACCACATGAAGGCTAAAAAGTCGTGAAAATCTAAGAAAAACAAAACATAAGAAGAAATTATAGAAAAGTTAAGAAAAGGGAACAAAATTTTTGATACAACTATAATGTCTCCATAAATGTGATAAGGAGCTTGTAGGCTTATTTAATAAGTTTACCATAATAATTAACGCAAGATGGTAACAAAACGGTCATTTTCAAATATTGAATACTTAATTCATTCTCCAACATAAAAAAAACGACACACAGCCTACCTTTGGACATAGGGCAATGCACACCATTGGTACCATAATACAGCAGAACATAAATCCGCATGAATTTTATATGTGATATGTCCACTACACTTGATTATTTTCAGCTCACAAACGAAATGTCACAATGAGCATTAAAATATTCACAATTGGGGTAAAATAATACGTTATAGCACTCATCAAAATAATGTTAAATGAGTAATAACAGAGTGCAAAACCTCGAAGCCCCGAAGAATACAATATTGAACGTCCTCCTTTTACGAGTACTACCAATCCCATAATTCACCCATCATGCAGTTACTATTAATAACATGTCATTACACCCATTCGCCATAAAAACTGTAACACGATGGACTCATTTTACTCGCATTAACTATCACTTGGATACATACTGAAAAAACACAACTTAACCCGCCAGTTATGTTATGCCATTGTGACTATTGAGAGTTCCGTTGTAACCGCTTTTTCTGTTGCATACACGGCATTGACGGCCTCCGCGGTTGAGTGGTTACGATCTTTGGCTACAAATAAGGAGGTTCAAATCCCGGCGTGTGCAAGTAAATTTAGTCTGATTAATTTGTGTTATTTTACAATGTAGTATATTATGTAGTATATTTGAGGCATGTTAAAAGACCAGGATTTAAAATCGAAACGTTACATGAAATGACTTTAGCCATGTTTGGTAATCAGATTTGTATAGTCAGGTACTTCCTCACCTTCCTCTTTGGATCTCTTTCCCCTCCCCGCTACCTTCAACCTCACAACATACTCCAATTGGGAATTCCATAGTCTCGCCGGCTTCAGTCGGTTGGGAGAAGCTGAAACTCTTATGTGGTAGGCACGAACATAAAGAAGAATCGTCGTTTCACAGTTACAAATAAGGTAATGTTTTTTAAATATGAATTTTATTATTTAAACGCCCAGAGAGCTTTTATATACGAGTACATCATTTTTAAATCACATAAACATAGAAAACATGCACAAAAGTTAATTAAACTTGAAAAAAGGAAAATTCCACCAAAGCTACAATATCTATAAAGTCAATATTTACATTAATAAAAAAAGGATGTAATGTAAAAAGTTGTAGTTAACTGGATTACTACGCGTTTTGTCGGACATAAATCTTGCCATCGAGTCGGGTACGCTGGCACTTCTTTCAGTCTTAGACATGAGTGCCGCTTTTCTGCACTGGCTCAAATGCCCCGAATGAATCTAGTTCGAGCTCTGCTGGATGGTATTTAAGTCACTTAATGGAATGGCTACGGCTTACTTATCAGAACTGTGTATTCCTGAAAATACCAATTCACGGCAGTTCACCCTTAGGTCAGCAGCGTCATCAGCTATCGGGAGGTTGCAGAAACCAAAGCGCACACCTAATACTAAGTTCGGTGATCGTGCTTTTGGAGTATCAGGACCTAAAGCCTGGAATGAGCTGCCGCATGACTTAAGAATTATCAAAGACTCGACAGAATTCAGAACTAAACTTAAAACTCATATTTTGAGACAATCATATCCATAAATTGAAGAAATTCACGCGTAAATTGCATAGCTAGGCTAGCCGGTCGGTGCTCACCTAAAGTCACTTATAGAAAAAGCTTAAAAAATTCACGCATCGGCGCGGAAATGCGTCCACAGCCCTCAAAACTGTAAATAACTAAAAGTGTAAAAAATAAATAAAAAATGGTAATATCCATTAGAAGCTTCTTATTCTTTTTATGGTCATTTTATAAACATTTTCTAGTCCTAAAAATTAAAATTATTTTAAATAAATGCCAACTCTTCTTGTGCCACCAATCTCCTAATAAATGTAACATCAATAGAAAAATAGAAAAGGTGGATAAAATAGCAACTGTAAAAATATCATCTCTATACTTTAATTTTCTAATAAAACTGTGTTCATGTAAGTATGTTTTCTATATCTTTTTGTGCATAATTATATAAAGAATACTAATTAAGTTTTGTACAGCGCCCTTGAGGCGGTTTTTCACAAAAACGTCGCTATACAAGTAATCTAATTATTATTATTATTATTATCATTAAACAAAGAAGAAATAATTCGATCGTACTTTTTTTTTAAATTTGCCTAGTTTAGATTATTGTCAAATACATCCAATTTCATTTAACTATTTATTTTAATCATTGAAGAAGATAATATTAACACATCCCAAATGAACCACGAAACCGAAAAAACAACAGAAATTAAAAAGTTTTCAGTCGCATCTGGGACTCGAACCCAGGACCTCTACCTATCCGGGGTAACCGCTTAACCAACTTAGCTAATGAGACCAGTTCAATTTACGCCATTTACACCGATATCATACTTCATGTTCAAGATTTGTTAATATTTTCCTCCATTTTTATAAATCCCATATTATTGGCTGCTATCCTTATGATCTGTTAAATTTCTGTTGTTTTTCGGTTTTTTGGTTCATTTGGGATGTGTTAATATTATCTTCTTCAATGATTAAAATATTACAATGAGGTTTACAAACTTCAATAAGTTATACAAAATAAATTGAATAACTATTTATCACTAAGACCGTGTAAGCGTTGAATTGGGGAATGTAAACTATAGTTGGAACGGGATATACATTGGTCGCATGAACCATGAAATGACTACTCCGGAGATATCTAACAATATTCTTGCTAGACAATCTAAATAATACAACATACAGACGTAGTTAGTGACTACCCACGCCCCTAACAGAAACACATCGATAACGGTTTTATCGATAATGTCGATAACTTACCGTTATTTTTTATTATATTTTATTAGTACATGTGTAAAGATTGTACATGACTATGACTTATGTAGTAAATACAATACATCATAAGTTAAAGGCATATTATATAAATAGTATAAGTTTAATGCAAATAATATAAGGATAAAGTCACAGTGTTCACAGTCCTCCTCACTAGGGTTTCCTATTTTGAGGCGGCCTGTACTTTTAGTTGTACTAAATATCTGGTTGTCTTAAAATGTCCATATAATATTTGCAATCTGGTTATCACTCAGTTCACTCAGCCATGTTTTGACTGTAGTTTTAAATATATTATATTTCGGTTATTTTATTTTTATTTTTGATTTATTTCGTAAAGCATTATATAATTTCGCAGCATTAAATTTAATATTTCTCGGTCCAAAAGATGTGTTCAATTTAGGAATATATTGGCTTATTGCCCTGGTCGAGTAAATATGTTCGGCAGTGGAGAATTCAAATATTACTTTTTAGTTGTTTAAATAAATCATTTTTTTGAGTAAAGAGTTTTTGTATATTTCCTCCGTTGGAGTTCTGATCGGAACTTTCAGAATCGTCTTCCGTTAACGATTAATGAAAACAAGTTACCGATATAATGGATAAAACCATTGTCGACGTGTTTAAGTTATAATACAAGTTATTTAAAAAACATCGGTTATTTGGTAACATTCTCCAACACGAAACCAGATCGCCAACGACAATTTGTCAAAATTTACTTAATTTGGCGTTGCTTTACAAGCCCTAGATAAGTTTGTACGAGCAAGTGTATCGATAAACATAGCGAGGAATCCAACATTAGTAGCTGCTTTGAAACAGATTTAACTTGGGGTAACGGTGTCTCTACATTTTTTTTAATAAAACCACGGGTAGTGGCTAACGAATACTGGTTAAAAAACACTCAGCAAATGCCTAAAATCTGTTTTAAAACAGTCCATTAGTGCCATATATAGGTGTGACAGTGTTGCATTGTAGGACAGATGAAGCGTCGGGGACATTGACATACGAAAGTCTGTCGTATCGATTCTACTTAGATGGTGATACGGCCGTGCTAGTCCCCAGGGTATCCAACCCCATTCTAAAATCCGAAGGTGACCATCGCCGCAAGAGCACTTTGCAAACCTAACCTAACCTTACATCTCGTAATGGCATCAGAGTCGATTCGGCTTTCAGCTTTCATCGCCGTCAAAGCATGAAAATCGATGGCAAATGACAATATCAGTCAATAAACATGTACCCACGTGAAACAAAACAAGTAGTGTTCTTGATTGATAGTATATTTTCAACAATAGCGGCTTCACAGTTCTACAGGGTGCCCCGCGATCGGTCACGCTTGTTGCGCTCACACAACGGTGGCGCTTTTTATTAGCGGCCGAGTCACCCCATCATTAGGCGCTGTTTTGCTACAGGGTGAGCGCGGTGTTGCTAGGCAGAAATAAAGGTGACTGCGCAGTACTTAATCATCATTGACTTTTCATGTCAGAAATAGAGTCATATTTAAAAATTAAAGATTTCGGTGCCGGCAACATTTTGGTCATAATATGTTATTATTATTTATTGTGAGACCTCAAAGGGGAACTATATCGCTACCCGGTTAGGCAACTTTGTGAGGCGGGTTAAGGAGGGGGCTGTTGGAAGGGTTTTGTTAATGCGGGCCTTAAATACACCCGGATTAAATGTAGGGATAAAGACAGATGCCCGTAGCTCTGTCCACATACGAGCCGATTTACACAAAAACGAGTCGGCTACATGAGAACGGTCGTTTCAACTGTGAACGGATGTTTCACATGTGTCCGTCGAGTTTGACGCACGTGCATCGGTGTGGAAGGGCTCAACGATGCTAGCTCCTTCGAACAGGCTCTACTGAAATATCTGTAGAACGTACTCAGCACACTTACATTGCGTCTGTGTGGTCATTGGAGATGGCAGTGGGTCTGTTAACAACGGATTGTCAATCGGACGAACCGCCCTACTTTACACAGAATCAAGCACATTTATCAAGTATTTGAGAGCTCCAACCCAAAGGCCTTGCAATCATGTGATTATTTAACGCGCGGCACCATAATTACGGCGCGGATGCTATGGGCGTCATCACAAAGTCGCCGGAGATATTGTGCAATGTATGGGACTTCATATAACGTATAGAATCTCGCCCCGCAATCCATAATAAAATGTCCGTCACCGTCTACACTGCTACGTAGCGGCAAACCCCTCTAATCAACCATTCAGTAATTCCGAGCAGCGCATATTCGATTTCACAGTCCGTATTCCCTAATGAAATGTATTCCGTATTCAATTGTGAAATCTTATTCATTATGTATTTGGTACATCGATAACGAGTCAAGTTAGTAAAGTTACTGCGAGATACTAGTCAGAAGTTCCTAATTCATTTCTTAATGCTCGCCGTGATTCGTGTTAGTCCCAGCCAGTGTGGCCAAGCCATTACTTTTACTAGTCGGGTGGAAATTTCCGAAGGAATCCATAATCGGTAGAGTGCATCTTTGTTCGGCGCGTAATATTGTATTTAATAACGAAATCATTATTTACCACATTGAGCTGTATACAAATTTTTCATAATATGTATTATCTAGTTGAGTAGAATTTTTATTTTTTGTCTTTATTTTATAATTAAATATGTTATTTATAACACAAGCGCAATTTGCAATGCGATAAAATTCCCCATTTTCATATATACGAGTATGTGTTTTTTTTGTGAATTAAAGGAATGAATTAAATGAAGAATTTCCCAAGACTAGGTGAATCATACAGAATCGATTCACTTCTGCGAAAGATTCTGTCCATCTCTAATACTGTACCCACAATGCAGGCGGTAGATACAATTAATATATTATACGATTTTAATAGATTAGTTTTATTATTTGTATATTAATTATTTAAGTTTTTAATCCAGAAGGACTGGGTGGATAGTGAAAACCTTATCTGCCATATTACATGAGATATGGTACATAAAAAAATGTTAAAATGGGAATAAATTAAATAAAATTATGGTCTTTCAGGTTGGTAGCCGCATCATCTGCATCCATCTCTCATTGAAGGGAGAGCTGAGCCATTCGGATACAACCACGACAATGGCGTTGGTTGACTTCCTTGTTCTGCCCCGGAAGCTAGATAGTCGATAGCGAAGTAAGGCGGGGAGTTAATGTTCTTACTAGATTTATTTTATTATGGAACGGTTTAGAGCAAAACCGAAAATTACTGTTCTAGCTATACTAACATCGCTTAGCAACTTAGATCAAACATTCTTACTTAGATATCGCATGGAAAGAATACAAGCATTATTATAATGGCATATATCAGTAAATAATAAATAATAAATTAATCCATAAATGCACATATAAATGAATTTAAAAAATATGCTTTGTATTCACCACTTTATAAACATGCATAGATATCTACATGTTTTGAAAGCGATGATTTCTTCATCGGGAATATATGAATACATATATGTATGAAGTGGTGAATACAAAGTATACATTTTAATTTATTTATTAATAATAATGCCACAAAGTGAATACCAATGGTTTAAAGAAATTAAAAATACAAATGTAATCTATACCCGGACTTTTATGAAACCTATATATCAGTGTAGCATAGGTAGTAAAGTTTTAGTGATTTTTGTTATACCATTGTTTTAGTTTATATTTAATTAATGTGAAAATATCGTTGAACACATATAGTTTATCAGTTTTATATTACAATATGCTTTAAAAATTTCCGTATAATTTACGATTACCCATTATATTCTGTATACCTCATTATAATTTAAACTAAAGCCCAACTTGGCATAAAATAAAAAATTAAAAAAATAAAATGTGCCATTTGTAATAAAAAGACGTCTACTGTACTTGTTTCATTAGAGGTACGAGATTTGTAAATTTCAATAAAAATATGTATCATGTTTTCATTATTCATTTTTTTAAGTCCCGCTCGTTCCTAATCACTCTGTCCTGGGTTAGCGCGTGCTGCGGCTGGTTTTTTCATCCTAATGGCCAAGTTACATGATTCCGGCAGTTCCTGTGTAGGTAGATCGTGTATTATGGCCCCGCTGGTAGGTTCTAGTTCCACCCCTCGGCAATGGGTAGCTACTCGCTACTGGCTGTGGGATTTACAATACCGAGAACGTTAACCTCATAATGTGTTATTGCTTGGAATGCAACAGTATTTTCTGAGCATTATTGGCCGCGGCAAACGGTAAGTCATTTTGGCGAAAATATTTCATATAAATCTGACAAGGTTAGAGTATTTGTAAGTGATATGTATTACCATTTTAAACCTGTTGTTGTTTGGAGGACATTTTGAAAGAGTGGACATAATTATAAAATGTCAAGCTATTTATATGAAGGGAGAAATTAATGTGGGGGGATTACATGTCCAAAGAAAACATGGCAGTGAATCAAGTACCTACTTGAGACGGCTAATATCAAGAGTCAGAATAACAAAATAGTATTTATGAGACGGTGTATGAATCTTAATGAAGGAAGTTGTGTATTCCAAGACAGAGTTGTGTGGTCTTTCCTCTCTGCCTACCCCTGCGAGGAACGGCGTTATGGTAAATTATTTTATCTCTCTATATTAACAAAAGTAATTTTTCAGTACCTACCAAGGTAATTCACATTGCGAACCGTCTCATTTCCCCTTATCGTTAATTAACAACCTACAAGCAAAAACAAGATGAATAAGTACGTACTAAAACACCAGGAAAAGTTAATAATAATAATAATAATAAGGGTTAATTTCTATAGCGCAGTTTTGTGAAGGTTCACCTCAAGTGCGCTTTACACTAACTAACCTAACATAATATAATTGTAAAATAACAGATATACTACATAGTATATCTGTTATTATAATATATATATATATATATTAAAACTATGACATAAAATATTCATGAGCAGGTGTTATAAAATAACAATTTAGATGCTAAGGGTGTAAATAATCAAATATAAAGTAGGTACAGATAATAACAGAGCAAGATAATATTATATGACATTATATACATGGTTTTTCACTGAATACTAAGGGAATTAAATAACAAGGAGAGAAAACCGCAACTAAATAAGCTATGGAGGATTAAAAGAAAAAATGTCCTGAAATTCTGTTTCACGTACATAAATTTACGTTTTATGTCGGATAGGATTTTTTGAATAATTTACATTGAATATTAAATCCCGGACAATCTCAACATACTCGTATCAGCAATGTGTCAGTTACAGTAATTACTTTCATGAAAAAATAGTTGCAACAAATGCACGTCTGGCACAAACATAATTTAATCGCGGGACGGGAATTTGTATAACAGTCGTTGTTGGCATTTGGCATGATACCAAATTAACTTTTTCCTCTTTCAGACTGCGCCATTGAAATATGTTAACCACGGATATTATAATCATGTTTAGCTGGTTTTTAGAATCAATTAGGTATGCAGAGATTGATATACTTATCTATGTCGATGGCGCCACAGCTGTTTTGGTGTGGACACAAAAATTATATTTGGATTTACAAAATAGTTATTTTAATAAATTAATTAAAAATATACTTTGTTTACGCCACTTTTATAAAAATAAATAAAATTTTCTGCATGTTTCGATAGCAATGCTATCATCCTTAGGAATATATGAATACTAAAAAAATAATTTCATGATAAAAATTAGAACAATAATTTAAGAATATACAAAATATAAGCATAAACAAAAATGATTTAAAGTTGGTGGTACGTAATTGATCAAACATGCTTATAACGAAATAATTATAAAACATTGAATAATACATTTATATCCACAAATCACTGAGCAGCGCCACCCGGCGGGTACGAAGATTGCGGTTGAAAATAGAACCAACTCGATTGGATTTGAATTTTTCCTCACTTAATTAACGTTACTTCTAGTTCTCGCCGACAGATGGAACCCATAATCGTAAGCAGTGGAGAAAATATTATTTTTAAATTATAGTACCGCAAATTTAATAATTAAAAACTTGCCAAATACTATCCAACCAGCTTTTTATACATATTCGTATATTCTTGAGGGTGATAGGATTGCTATCTAAACATGTAGAATTATTTATTTATTTTTATAAAAGTGATGTAAACAACGTATATTTTGAATTATTTGTTTAATAATGACGCCACTACCAATCGTTTGATGAAATTATAATAAATATTTTATATATTTATTTATACCTATATTTTAAACAGTACCATTTTACATAATATGTTTTTAAAAAGTAAAATAACGGTGCTTTGTGTGGGGTGTAAGGCAGGTTTGAAGAGGTTATAGTGTGAATGGAGTGTTAAATGTGTCACGACCACCTCACTAGGAGAACCTTAGCTGAGGTGTTCACATGGATGTGTGAAATGCGGTACAAGTATTAATGTGTATTGTGTATTGATTAGTTTTGTTTTAATATTTTAGTTTTGCTATATACATGTGAATTACGTATGGATTTCGAAGAGAAATATATATTTTTTGGGGTGGTTACAATAATCAAAAATCAATTAAGAAATCCATTTAAAAAATAATGAACGTTTAATTATAGATAATTTATATTAAGTTTGATAATAGGGAAGTATATTGAACTGAAAAATATTGAAGGGACTATCAAGTAAGTATTGCATTTTATGTGTTGGATTATGTGTGGTTTGGATTAATTATTTATTTCGTTAGTTCCTCTTTACGAATATACTTTGTCATTCTCTTCTCTTAAAATTATGTATGTTACCCATCCATGGACCACTATCACGGCACCTGTCATTCTAGACGTAATCCAATAGTTCCACCTACTATTATGACATCCCTTGCTCAAAGACAACTTTCATACTTCGGTCCAAAAATGTTCAACATCATACCCGATACATGGAAATCGAAAAGTGCAATTGTTCTTCACAAATTGGTCTATGATTGGCTTTTTGGTTTAGGGAGAGTTAAAAGCGAACATATGCTGACTGACAGTTAATTCTTTTTTTTTTATAATTACAAACATATATTAGTGGCGCTTTGGCCTTATTACTATTACCAAATCATGGTTCGATTTGCTTTACTGAATTTGTGTTGCATTATTTGTGCTCTTTGGGAGGGGATCTTAACTGGGTTGAAGACCCTAACCAAGGAATGGAAAGGGACAAACGTGTGGTGATAAACAATTTACTAAAGTTGCTTTTTTTACTTGCAGGACGAAATATATTTAAAATGTTTTTTTCTGTATTATTCTTTATATATACTTTATTACACTTTTTTTTCTAAATGTATCTTATTGCCATACTGTGGCAATACTATGTTTTTTTCATTCTATTTTGTATAATGAAAATTAACACAAGCTAAACTTGCCAATTTGACCGCACTAAAACGGGTTTTTCTTCCCAGTTGGGCAGTCAAAGCTTTCTTGTTTTTATTGTTTAATAATGTGTGAAAAATAAAAATAAAATAAAATAAAATGTTCTACATAAAAATCAAGAAATAATGTATATATTTTAACACAATTAAAACATTTAAAAAAATCTGGTAATCAGTGTTGTTATAGGAAGCACTCCGTGGCTTACAGTTTAAAATGAGATATTACTTTATTGCACTTAGCTCGCGTGTCGTAATGCTTAAACTCAAATCGTAATTACACTAACTGCGACATTTGTCAAACGACTTAATTTCGAGTTAATTCCAACTTTGACTAACGCAATTTATTAGTTTTGGTTCACGTGAACATCAGTGTCGTGTTTTATTTAAAAAAGGCTCGCCCGTTGACATCGTAATATTAATTTTCGGTGTTATACATACGCAAATGTATATTCATAAATACATATACTTTTTCAGTACAGTATGAATACACGTTATTTTTCGGTAAGGCACGAACTTTTACGATTGTGACTTGACATAATAATGGCTGATGGTGGTGAAAATGATTCGAGTAAAATAATTATTTATTTTATCGAGCCTTGTCAACTTTTATGTACAATTAAATCATATATAAATATTACAAAATAATAAAAATAAAAATAAAAGCATATAGAAGTATTGAAAATGTAAACAGTACAAAAGGAAGTAAGTTGAATAAATATAATTAGAACGTAATAAGTAAGCACATTACAATGTAGCTATTATACATGGATCAGTGAATGATGCAACATTACTTTCTACATGTGAATAATTAATTATTCATGGAATTGATAAAAGAAATAAAAATAAATCTTTTTAAAATTTCCTCGCTATTGTTCATGCAGGGGTGGTGCAATGCGATGAATTCCATATTGGAATTACATTAAACAATAGAATGATTAAAAAAGTATTTGAAAAATGAACGTCTGAACAAAAATATTAATCCGCAAAAGTGAATACTAAAAACCATACATTTAATCTAAAAATTAATACTACCCAACAGTGAAGAGTAAAAAAACTATGTAGTCAAAAGAAGGATAAACATTAAAAAAGTAACCTAATAAAAATATGTAATAATAGAAGCACTGAGAAAAAAGGTTTACTATCAGCACGTAACATGTGTAGACTTGTAGAGATGTACACTTGTTATTTACCTATTCATCTGACCCTAAATTCTCTGCCTACTTTTCAAATTTCAAACTATTGTTGTCTTAAATCTAACCAGACAATACGTCACCCTACACCATTTTATTATAGTAGCTATTAAAATAAGTGTCTCATCTCATAACTATAAATACCCCAATAAAACTACTCTGCGGGCAATTCGCAAAGTCAATTGTAAATGTTCCGTGGTCATTTCTTAAAATATAATGTTTATTGTCACATCCTCGAAATTGTACACTAATCTATTGTTTTTGAATCTTCAAGACCCCTTTAACTGTATCCGCCAAATTTCCAAATGTAACGTTGCAATTCTTTGTAAGTGTTCTTTAAAAACCGTATGACATCCCAGTTATACTCAATCCTTCATCGTATCTAGGGGAATTATGAACTAGGTACGCTACGTACCTAGTTCATAATTCTTACATATAATAAAACACACAATCAAAGCATCTGACTAGTAATTCTACAACCGGAGCTAACAATAATGGGATAGAGTTTAATATACCAGTGGAGATATAAAGGTATATTTAGCGACGAATAGTTAAATGGTTCCCAAGAACAAGTAAGGTATTTAAATTTTTTAGGCTGTTTACACAATGGCATACCTGTATTGTGCACATGTGAAAATGTTGAACTTGTGAAAGAATACATTTATTTAGGTGTGTTGTTTTTTCAAGTGAGATTTACAAATAAATAAGGTTTGTTTACGACTAAGAACAATTGTTAGTAGATTATTTAAATCAAATTTTTTTGTTCCAATCTGTACACTTCGAATAATTTATTTATCATTATTGGAATCCGTTATAAGGTATGGAATTACAGCCTAGGGACGTTCCTGTAAAACAAACATCAATCATGTTCAATCAGTGCAAAATTCATTCGTTATAATTTAACTAACTTAGCTCATAAAAGTTTATACGAATAAATTCAAAATACTCCATACTTTTATCAGAGTCTGAAAATTCTTTCAGTAAGAGCAATTTTGTGGTGAAAAATTATATCTTACCACATTAATAACCCTGCAGATAATACAAATAAACTAGAGCACAATTACAGTACTCGTCTCAATTTTAATGGAGGATTAATGATTCCTAAGCATTCACAAATAATATCGACAAACAACTTTAGATCACACGTTTCCTACCCCTTCAAATATGTATGCTAAAATAAAATTTAAAAAATGTATTAAAACTAAACAGTTAATAAATATATTGAAAACTTGGCTACCTGAAAGAAACTATTTGTATCAGATAATATTATTTTATGTACTATTTATTGGTGTTTATTTTTTTTTTTTTTTTGTAGAAATGTTTTTGGTTAAGATTCTTGAGAAATATGTATGCTTTAAGTTTGTTACATATGTTTTTATTTTATATAAATATATGTATTTTGTAACTTAACTATAAATTTAGGATAGAGTTTTGAAGAGTTAGACAAACTACAAAAAAGTATTTTGTTTGAAGAGTTTTACTCATTATGTACTTTTGTTACTTAATTTTATGACTGCGCTACCGGTTTCGACACATACGTGTTATTCATTAGAATTTTTAAAACTAACATAAATTAAACAAACAGGAAAGAATGGAAGTATCGAAACCGGTAGCGCAGTAACAAAAATGAGTAACACAATACATATTAATTAAAACTATTCAAACAAAAAATATCCAGAAATTGTTACATAGTTAATGCACAAGAAATATAAAAAAATTAAAGTAGTGTTTTTCGTAATTTTTTAAATTACATTTTTTTTAAATATCTTAATTTAAAAAAAAATATTAAAAAAAACAGTGTTACAAACCGATAGGTATGAAACACACTGGTAAAATGATTTAAGAGTGACTAACTAACCAACCAACCATCACGCCGTTTCTCCTCAAAGAGTAAGCAGACAGGATGGATCGCCACACTACTCTGTCTTGGCACAAAATCAAATTATTGTAGTAAGACACAATATAATCTAAGTATTAAGTATAAGTTCGTAGTATAGACTCATGAATCTAAGTATCAAATATAAGTTCGTAGTATAGACCTACGAATCTAAGTATTAAGTTATGTATAAGTTAGTAGTAGGCATGTTGCTCAATTTCATAATTAAAATCATCCGTAATTTAATTTATGATACATATTGTATTATAACGTGTAATGAAACATTTTTTTTTTATAAAAGAGCACTGTATTCATTGTTATTGTGTTTAATTGGTAGAACCAGATTTAATTTTTCAAATTAAAATTTGATGTAAATCAAATTTAATAATGATGTTTTTAAATTTTGCAAGTATTTTAGTTTTTAATTGTTGTTTCATTTCAAACTGTGGTTAGGCTAAATTGAGACGACTTACTTAAATGATTTTCTTTTCTCCCGTCCAATTTAATTTAAACGGTTTTTAAAATGATTTAATACCGGTAAAACTATTTACTTGGAAAATAATTGTGATTAATAAAAATTCTCTAATATTTAATCAATAATAAAAAAAACACTGGTTTGAGAGGAGCAACTGGTTTGTCGATATCCAGCCACCATCCGGCACTAGGTGGATTAGGTCTGCAGCTGACAGGAAGTAGTAGCCAACCATTGGAAAGACCTATGTACAACACTGGAGCCAAAGCGACTGACGACGATGGTAATGGTGATTTATTAATAGCGGTAAGTAACAGTGGCGTGCGGTCACATCCATTCTCGTTTGCACCATGTAATCTACAAAACAATTTTTAAATCAATATACAATTAACTTTTTAGTTAATTTTTTGGTTTTTACCAAGCGTAGTCCTAATAAAATCTAGAAAAGTTTATACATTTTTGTTACTAAAAGTCGTTAATAATATGTTAAGAAAGATGTGGACACACATTTTTTTAAATATAGAAGGATTTTAGAGGTTCGTATTTAAATCCACCACTGTAGCAGAGGGTGCACACAGATTTATTTATTTTATTTATTTATTCATTCATTAACGCCCAAAAGGGCTTTTACATATTTAACATTTATTTATTTGATTATGTGTACAGAACTTAAAAGAAAAAAAATAACATGATGCATAGTTGGTATATAAGTGTAACATATTTATGACATAGAAAAAAAAAAGAGGAACAAGTTTTTGGATTGTAGATGAGTATAAAGATAATATATATATATATAAACATAATAATTAAACAATAGCTCTTATACGATGCTCTTATAATTGTTGCAACATAAAAATATCGTTCAGGTATCTTTTAAATATGGGTAAACTTATATTAAATATATCTATAGCAAGGTGAATTTATTTCCAAGTATATGTAGACGAGAAATGGGTGCATGCATTTGGTAGTTTGTCCCAGAATTATTGTTACAGAATAACATATTTTGCCGAGTTTGTCGATGAGGTACTTTGAAATTGATTAGTTGCAGGAGTTCACAACAGTCTAATAAGGAATAAATAATTTTAAATAAAAAAGTTAAGTCTGTTATTTTTCTTCTGTTTTCTAAAGTATGTATTTTGAGTGTATTTAGCAAGAATGTATAGTTTATGTGTTGTATTGGTATGTGTAGTTTGAAGTTAATAAAACGTAAAAATTTGCGCTGCACGCGTTCAATATTTTTTATATGAATGATATAGTATGGGGACCACACTATTGAATTGTATTCTAATATGCTGCGCACTAATGACAAATATACGATTTTTATAACTTCCAGCGAATCAAAGTCTTTGATAGTTCTAATTATAAATCCCAGTGTCTTCATACCTTTATTAGTTATTTGTTGTATGTGATTTACAAAATTTAATTGTGTATCAAACAAAACTCCGAGATCACTAATTTCGTTGACTTTTTCCAAGATTTTGTTATCTATAGCGTAGTTAAATGATAACGGGGTTTTGATTCGACAAAATGTCAGTGTCTTGCATTTATCAACGTTGAGAAATAAGTTATTAGCGATACACCAATTATGTAATTTATCGATGTTTAACTGTAAGATTATGCAGTCGCTAATATTGGATATTTCTTTGTATAGTTTAATATCATCGGCAAAAAGTACAAATATTAGGAATAGAATGGGACCGGGATGACTTCCTTGCGGCAGACCACTAGTTGCATTAAGTACCTTAGATTTTAAAGACTTAATTTTGACGAACAAGATTCTGTTAGATAAGTAACTTGAGAACCAATCCAACATGTTGCCTCTCAGTCCTAGTGCATATAATTTTCTAAGTAATAATTTATGGGATACTTTATCGAAAGCTTTTGAAAAGTCTGTATAGATACTGTCAACTTGTTTTTTATTCGTGAAGGATTCCGTAATATAGTTTTGGTAAAGTAATAGATTAGTAGTAGTTGATCTTCCACTGACGAACCCGTGTTGTTTTTATCAATTACTTTGAGTATTGATGGATAAATTAAGTCGAGAACAAGGGATTCAAAAATTTTTGGGAGTGCTGATTGTATACATATGGGACGATAGTTTTTTATGTCTGTGTCATCACCTTTTTTGAAAATTGGGGTAATATAACTAGATTTCCAACGAGTTGGAAAATGTCCAGAAGAAAGTAAATTGTTAAATAATATGGTAAGTGGACTTGATATTGTAGATGCGCATTGTTTAAAAAATATTGGCGGAATGTTATCTGGGCCTGCAGATTTGTTGGGGTCAAGGGAAAGTATTTTTTTTAGGCAAGATTCCCGTGTAATGTGGCAGTTCTGTAAATGTAACGTGTTATGATATGTATATGATGGTATTTTATTTTCAGATATTTCGTCTTCGTATACGCTTTGGAAATGATCCGCAAACAAATTAACAATGTCGATGGTGCTATTAGCTATTTTTCCATCATAGTGCATTGTAGGGGGGTAGTCTGAGCTTTCATTGTTTAATTTTTTTACAAAATTCCACAGGTTTTTTGACTCCAGTGCATTTTTCTCAATGGAGGTGGTGTGTGCTTTATAGCACAGTTTGGATAGTATTTTACATTTTTTTCTTGTTGCTGAAAAGTTTGAGTAGTCATCGATTAGGTGAGTAAGTTTAAAAATTTTGTGTACCTGTTTTTTTTGTTTGAGCAGTAATATAAGGTCCGTGGAGAACCAAATTGGATATGTTCTGTGTTTTGGTGAATACGATGGTACATAAGATTTTATATTGTTGGAAAATGTTTGATAAAGTTTTTCTAAGGTTTGTTCGATATTACTATCATCAGTCAAGAAAGTCCAATCAGTATTACTGAACTGGTAATTAATAGAAATGTAATCGGCGTTTTTGAAGTTGAGTGTTGTTTGTTTCAATGTGGGTTTGTATATGTACATATTAACTGTAATGTGTAGGGGAGGATGATGACTATCCACCGTTATGAGCGGATCGTTTGACTTTTCAACAGACAGTTTAGAGCAGTTAGAGAGAGCTAGATCTAAAAGGCGGTCACATATATTGTACACAAAATTATGTTGATGTAAATTCAAATAGTTTATCGTATCTATCACTTCACGTGCTGGGTCATTACAACTTTCATTTATAATATAGCCATTGTCACTAAAATTCCATTTCAAATTGGGAAGATTGTAATCACCGACGATAATAATTTTAGATGTAGGATGTTTTGAAGTGAGAAATTCAATGTCTTCACAGTGTTTCTTGTATGTTTGAATATCAGAGTTTGGCGGTATGTATATAGTTCCAATGATGATTTTCAGATGAGATGACTACCGATTTCGAATAAATGATAACAGTTAAAATTTGGTAAGAACTAAGAAAAATGGAAAAGGGTATATATGTCCATAGTTATTACGTTAAAAAAAATCCTCTAAAAATTATTTACTGGTATATGGCGCTAGTGTCTAAATCTTTGCAAATATCTATATGAAATCAACAGAAGATCGTTAAAATAATCTTCTTTTTATGTCAATATCGCACAGTCCCAACTGCTCCCAAGAGTCTGGAGTCAGTGAGACTATAGCACCCCAATAATTGGGGTAAGTTGTAAGACGGAAGGTAGTAGGGAGGTGGAGGAGATGGAAAGGGAGGAGTAGGAGAAGTACCTGGCTATTGAGATCGGGTCACCAAATACGACTAAAGCCATTTCAAGCAACTTTTAAATTCAGAATCGTGGTCTTTCACCAGCGCGAATCTGAGTGTATCCACCACTCTGGAACATGACGCAAATAAACCATGTATTATTTTTAATTAATTGAATGTGGAACAACACAAATTACATAAATAAAATATACTAGCGCACGCCGGGGTTTGAACCCGCGACCTCCAGATTCGTAGTCGAGGGCTTTACCCCTCGACAACGGAGAACGTCTTAATGTAGGTTTGCCTCAAATGACGATATTAAATTAAAAGTTTAGAAAACTCTACAGTAAAATCAAAACATTATTCTAGATCCAATAATTGTCGTGTTTTGCAGACAAAATTAGTCATATATACGGGAATCGGATACATATTAGAACTATTAAGAACTGCACGCTACCGACGGGTAGGAACTAGTTTTCCTAGAAAGATTCTCAGTTACAGTTGCATCGTACAAGCACAACAAACAGTCGGCTTTTTCCGGGAAGGCTTTGATCGGGGAAAACTTTATTCTTCGGCTCCCGTGTGGTGGAAACGCCGGTGGAACTATTTGGATAAACAGTATCTGTACCCGGGGCCCCAGCGCCTCAAAGTTCACAAAGGGATTTTTCAGTACGACTGACTTTTAACCCGTGTTCAATAAACTACGTACACATCTGTATATTTATTTTGTTCTGTCTGTACCAGAAACGGGGTCGAAAATTTTATTTTGAATAAATATCACTACAAAGAAAACTTCATGTAAAAATAAAGCAAGTATTTTTTAACTCAATTTTGTTTGCAGATGTCACCGATGCATAAAAAAATATTTGCAGTTATGCAACCTCGAACCTCGGAATATGACGACAGAGACGATCCGGGAAGATATGGCGTGATCAGAATTAATAAGTTACTTAAGTGACTTGTTGCCCTAAGTTGGTTAAGTGACTTGTTACCCTTTCTCACCCAATTTAATTTCTTAAAAAATATATATATTTAACGTTGGATTGTGTGTAGTGGAATTATTAGAAAATTTTAGGTATATTAATTTTTTTTTTTACTTATTGTTGATGAAATATTCAATGTCATTTTTAAATGACTGTGGCTCTGACTAGTAAATAATTAATTCGTATATAGATAAATGAAACATTTTTGTTACCTTATAAACTATGTTTATTTACATATACATTGAGAAACTTTGGGACGATAAAAACATATATAATATATACTTTTTGTAAAGCGTTTGCTTGTAATATGTAAGAACGTATATTATTCTTTAAATAAAAATAATAAAACAAATAAAATAACAATAATTTCTTCAAATGATTGATAACTTTGTGGCGTCATTATTAATTTAAATTAGAAATATAAATTTATTATCCAATGTTTTATAATTTATTTAGTTATTAACATTTTTGATCTATTACTTACCTACTTTTATTCATTTTTGTTTATGCTCATATTTTATATATTCTTAAATTATTGTTCTAAAAATTTTTATCATTTTTCTATACTTGAAATTATTTTTTAGTATTCATTTATTCCAGAAGATGATAGCATTGCTATCGAAACATGTAGAAATATTTATATATTTTAAATAAAATGGTGTATACAGAGTGTTTTTTTAACTATATCAAATAACAATAAATACATTGTGTGTTTTACGGTAGTAGAGAAGTCGAATCACAGAATTCCAAAAGGAACGAACATCGGTTTTTGTTTATGATATAAAATGTGTACGCAGCGCATCCAACCCAACGATAAAAATAGTGTTGCTAGGGAAAGATCACAAAATTATTTAAAAAAAGCCGCAAATTAATAGGGTTAGTACTTACTTTGTAAATAATTTTCAAATTTCGTGTATTTTTTAAATTACTCTGGGTGAGAAAGGGTTGATTAACTGTGGCCTTAAAATTTTTGGTACCAGTCTGAATGCTTTTTGTAATAAAATAGAACTCGAAGATTATGATTAAGAATGTCTAAAATCATGAACTCCACAAAAATTTTATTCAGACTCTGACTGCAATGTTCTCTCAAATGTGATTTTTTCGGATATGTGTTGTTGTATTTCTATAGCTCTTTAGTATTTCAGTTCGTGTTATGTATTCAGTGTAATTCGATATTGGTCCGTAAATAAGAAAAAAATATATAACAGAAAATACTCACCTGTTTTTGTATAAGACGGTGATTCGATTAAAGCAATATTTTTTTAGTAAAGAAAGCCAATCATTTCCCAGTTACGAATAGCCTCACAATATTTTTAAATCTCCTACCACCATCACTGTTAGCGGAAAATATTGCTTGTGTCGTGGTGGAGGACTTTTCGAGCCGAAGAATTGAACTCAGACGTGATGCCAACCCAGTCGTACGCCGTACATATAGGAATATATTTTACAGATGTTTTTTATTTTTTTATTTTTTTACTTCATATTACATTTTATGTATATAAACTAATATGTACATGGTTACATTTCATTGTTTATATAAGTGTAGTTTTACAGTAAGCATGACAATTATTTTTAAATACAATCATTCTTCAGACTTTCAGGCATTTCATCATACATTTTCAGTACTCCATACATTAAGCAGTTATGAAATTCAGTTTTTTTCTTTTTAATATGCGGTAACCTTATTCTATTAATGAAGATAATTTTCATAATTATGTACATTTTTATTAAAATCAATTTCATCCATAAAACATTTCGACATTTGATTATTCAGAATTTCATGTATAAAAATTAACACATCGTATAGCATTCTCGTTTTTATTGGAATCCAGTCAACAGCTTCTCTCATTTAATTTATTCTTGTATATTTGCCTTTCCTTAGTATTACATCTCATAGCTCTGTTTTGAACAATTTCTAGCTTATTTAGATTTTCTTCATTGGCCAAATATTGTAGTGCAACGTCCATGTGTGGCGTTTCACCTTCATTACCCACTCTTGCGAAGAAATTATGTCGTGAAGGCTTTTAGCGCGGAAACCACTTTTCACAAATATCTCAAGCGACCAATTAAATCAACATACTTTGCAATGAGTAATAAAAACAAATTTTAACTATATTCTACTTCATTTTTTTCCAGTTACAAACTATCACATCCATCTTCAGACTGAGACATTTTCTATCAGTACATTGTTAGATCTTCAACCCAATAATACATAAAATCATGAGATGTATACTTATCACGAAAATGTACATAAAATCATGAGATGTATACTTATCACGAAAATGTACATAAAATCATTTGTTAACGACCCCTGCCATAATTTATTTCATGTTTTTATTTTATTGTTTATCCTGGATCTCGGGAAGGGTGTCGCAATCCCACGAGAAAAATAATACATAAAGGTAAAATATAAAAAAAAAATTAAATTGAATCGTAATTTATCGATATATTCTTGGTCATCTTAGGATTGTGGGCGAATTATATAGTGATTAAACCAGCTCGTCATGTTATGTGCTATATGCATCACTAACATAGGTGTAAGTATTATCTGGTAGTTTTATAGAATCGACACAGTTACATTTATTTTCTTCGCAAAAGTCATTTCGCAATTGTCTTCAATAAGTGATTGCAGTTTTGCCAGGCATCTTGAGAATCCAAGTAAGTTATCATTGCAGAAGGTCGGGATGTAAACGGTGACAATGCACAACAATCCTTTATCCAGAGTTATTTCTGTTCTCGCTAGCCTTTTGTCTTTGCACTCGATAGCCTTGGCCCTTATTGTACTGCGCCATAATATGTCAGCACCTTTAAGTATTCCTGTAGATATATCTACGGCAGATGAATTGAAAATAAAAGCTCAAGCTTGAATATTTTGGATGGATGAAACGTAGTTTACGTCAGTCGGTAATAGGTAATAGGTGGAAAAATACCTGCTGTACAGATCTGATCATCAACCACGGCCAAAAACCATTTCAAGCAACGTTTCAATTCTGAATGGTGGTCTTTCACCAGGACCATACTGAGAGTATCTTCCACTCTGGAACGAGCGCAAATATACTACATATTATTTTTAATTGAATTAATTGTGCAACAGCACAAATTAATTAAATAAAATATTTAATAAGGGATTTGAACCCGCGATCTTCGGATTCGTAGTCGAGAGCTTTATCCCTCGACCATGGAGGCCTTATTACCATGATTTGTAATATTGAACTTTCGTCTAACACGTCACTTCATTAGGCAAAAATTTTAGAAGTTCGATAATTACTTTTGGATCACTATTTCATTGTGACGTTAATACTCAACCATCCGTGTTGCGTGTACAGCGCGGTATATAAATACCATTGCTTTAATATAATTAAAAAGCACTTTATTTAAACCACTGTTTTTAATATATAAATATCTACGTGTTTCAGAAGCAAAGCTTCCCTCAGCAGAATAAACAACATACTAAAAACTAATTACAAGTATAGACAGATGGACAAATTACAAACACAAACAAAAATTTACAATAAGTGATGAAAGTAGGTAAGTAATTTTTTGATCATTTACAAACAATAAAGAAATTATTAAAAAAAATCATAACAGATTAAATTTATATTAGAAATCTAACAAATAATTATATTTATTATTAACATAAGTAAAATCAAGAAAATAACAATGCACTAAAATAAAACAATAAAAAAAAAATATATATATAAATTCATGCGTTATTAATGTGAAAATAAATTTAAGAGATACGCTATTATTTAAAAAAAATATGATTAATAACAATATTTAATTGACTATTAACGGGGAGAGGGACTTCGGAGAGTTATTATTTATTAATTCAAAATGTATGTTTCACAAAATATTTTTTAGAGGAGATAGATAAGTAAACGTAACCAAATATTATTAAACGTACTTTTCTCCACTTTAAAAGTCATATTTGTATTTTAAATATTTTTTAAAACATACAACGGGACGGTCAGAAGAAAGTAATATTTCTGATTAGATGTTGATAAATGCTAAGCCTATGTAAATTTATAAAATATTTAATAAAAAAATTTCTATTTAAAAACATTATGTTTATCGTATTGCGTAATAATACTATCATTATTTTGAATTCCCTCTCCCCTTAACACTTTTCCTATTTTTCAAAATTTAAAATTTGCCTAATTGTAAACCAGTTGTATTCGTATGTAAAATTTTTAAACCTTCATTTAGGTTAAACGAGTGATTTGTTTCCATAATATGGTTGGCAAATTCAGAATAATTATTATTACTTAAACACCTTAAGAGCTCCTTGACTCTAGTATTAGTTTTTTTATAAGTCTTTCCTATATTTCAAAATAATGACGCCTGAAAATATTTACACATATTTCTAAGAAATCATTACTTTAAGTGAAAATGAACAAATGTAAAAATGAACGTTTCGCTTAAAATCGGTCCGGTCTAAAAATAATGTTCAAAAGCATTTTTTTGTACTCAATGCGTAGAATTCCTCAAACAATTAGTAGCACCAAAAATAGAAGTTATGTTTTTCCGACAAAAATACATTAAAATAATAAACCAGAAGTTTTATGTTTTCAGTGTGGACTATAATTACATTTCTTTATAACAGAGCCACACGTCAGTAAAATGTTTATTTTCGTACAATTTCTTTGAGGTATTGTAACTTATGCGCATTCAATGCTGTAGCCAAGTACACACCAAGGTTAAATAAATCAAATATGGTAAGTCATTTTATCGTAGATGGTATAATGGCGCAAATAGCATAGTCTGTATTCAATCTATTCTCGTATATATTCAATCAATACTTGTAGACCGTACATTTACAATAGTTACTTGTAAACGATTATTTGCAAATCTAATAACACATCACGTCACACTGACTACAACACGCTACTGACAATACTCCGATGATAAAAATGAGGTAAGTAATGATACACCAGTGACAATTTGCCATTATTGATCACACACTAGTGACAGCAGACTAGTGGCGATGCACTATTATGAACAATCTAACGAAAGCTCGCTAGTGTCAACACGTCAGTGACAACACACTAGTGACAACATAGAATAACATACAACATGCTAGTAACAACGGACAACTGATATAGTGACGATATACTATTAACAATTAGCCATTATTGATGACATACTAGTGGCGATGTAATATTATGGACAGTGTAGTGAAAGCTCGCTAGTGTTGATACGTCAGTGACAATATACTAGTGACAACACACTAGTAACAACATGCAACAACATACAACATGCTACTGACAATACACTAATGACAATATGCAACAACATACAACATGCTAGTGACAACATACTACTAATGTATTGACAACAAACTACTGACGTAGTGACAACATATTACTGATATAGTAACAAGAGACTACTGATGTAGTGACAACATATTACTGATGTAGTGACAAGAGACTACTGATCTAGTGACAACATATTACTGATGTAGTGACAAGAGACTACTAATGTAGTGACAACATATTACTGATATAGTGACAAGAGACTACTGATGTAGTGACAACAGACTACTGATGTAGTGACAACATATTACTGATATAGTGACAAGAGACTACTGATGTAGTGACAACATATTACTGATATAGTGACAAGAGACTACTGATATAGTGACAACAGACTACTGATGTAGTAAAAATAACTAAAAAGTGAACATTGAGAGTTCTCCGCTGCTCATTCCATACAAGGGTACAAAACACTTGAGCCCGGTACCCATACAAAACGTTAGTATAGAAAAATAATGCAATACCGAGTGTGCATGCGCAAAGGATCCAATATTCGGCCATCATTTAAAATGTGCCCCGCTAGCTAGAAAAAAACAATATCCGCTTACCGCAAGGTAAATGTCTCTGTTAATAAAACGTGTTAAGAGATGTCTGTAATTATTTGCAAAATTACACATCACCTTCTAACTTTGCCGCTAAATATGAACTCAATTTTTTAAATTTAAAGAATTATTTTTAAGAGTGTTTCGTTGAAAATTAGGTGGGGCACATGCCCAACTGCCCTTATTGAATAACCGCCACTGCTTTTGTCAACACATTGGTAACAGCACATTTGTTAACATTGCGTTAACACACGCACCGGTGACAACGAACACTCTGTTAAATTATGTATCTTTTTGCAACTAGTGCTAACACACTTATTACACGGGACATGTAGCAACAACTTAATGATAACAAATCAGCTACAATAAACTAGTGATTACATACTAACAATATTATAGTAACGATGCACCTATAATAATAATAATAATAAATGTTTATTCCGGTATGTGGGGAGGTTACTGGAGTCCCAACATTCCATATAAAATATACATGCAATAGTTATAAAAAATATACAAAATATGTACAAGAGTTTAAAAAAAAAGTAAAATAATTATAAGACAGTAGTATAAGGTGATACATCACACATAAAACAAATAAAAAATAAAAAAAAGTAAAGAAAAAAAAATATATATATAAATAAAAAATAAGAATTTAAGTAAATAAGATTAAAATAACTCCTTTAAGATGCTGCGGCATTTATATTGTACGGGGCCAATATATTTGTCCAGTATGCGTCGATGCTGGAGGCTGGACTGAGGCGGGCTTCCATGATGAGGATATTCCCGGAGCTGTTCCCTCATTCCAGCCACCCTGGATCTTATAAGGGCTGCGAAACCGGAAACTCGCCCCTCCGTGAACATACTGGAAGCGCTGCAGTATCTGGGGATGCCAAACATTATGCGGAAGGCGTTATTATACTGTGAACGAAGTCTTTCCATACTACTCTTTTTGTAGTTTGCCCAGAGTTCGCAGGTGTACAACGTTGCGCAGAAGGCAAGGAATAGAGTCCTTTTCACAGCGGTACTACAAAGTCGAAATCTTCTACTGAGCATATTTGATTTTACGCTGAGAGCTCGTCTCTGCCTATCAATGTCATCATCATCCATCAGAGTACTGGTGATTATGTGTCCTAGGTATTTGGTTACTTCAGTCACCTTCAGGATCACACCGTTCAGGGTAGCTGCAGGAATACTAGTCGGGCCTTGTCTATATCTTATGACCAACAGAGCTGTTTTATTGGGGTTATAAGACATGTTTGTTTCTTCAGCAAACTCTTCGCAGATCTTCAGGAGAATGCGCAGCCCCCTTACAGACGGTGTCATTAGTACCATGTCGTCCGCATAACTGATGTTGTTCAGACACTGTCCTCCGATGTGGCAGCCTACCCTTGCATTGTTAAGCCTTTCAGTTAGTTCATCCATGTAAAGGTTGAACAATATCGGGGACATGCATCCACCCTGTCTGACGCTGCTCTTTAGGAGGAAAGGTTCGGAAAGACCATCTTTCCACCTTAGTAGGTTTTCCTGCTGTCTGTGCCACAAGTCGAGGATATGTATCACCTCCGATGATATGCCTCTATCCCTGAGTTTAGCCCATAAAAAAGGGTGAGAAACCCTGTCGAAGGCCTTACTCAGGTCGAGGAAACATGCGTATGAGGTGGTTTTCTTATTTCTATAGTATTCTAGTGTTCTTTTCACAGTAAATATGGCTGCATCGGTAGAGGTCTGCTTTTTGAAACCCATTTGGTTGTCATTGTCATTAGTCATGATAACGCAGCAGCGACATCACACTACTGACAATGCAATAATTTAGTATCGACCCACTAGTAATAACAACTTACTCGTGACTCGTTACATTAATAAACCCATTAATTACAACGCAGTAGTAACAACATAGCAATGACAACATAATAGTAACAACGCAATAAAGATAACGCACTAGGGCTAACACACTACTCAGGACATACTACTGAGCTACAATAAGCCACCATTGTCACAAAAGTAGTAACAAGATAGTGAACACATTACTGATAACACAATAGTGACGATAACATACCCATGACAGTATAATAATGACAACACACCAATGATAATGTAATACTAACAATAATCTGGTATCAACGCACTATTAACAAGATATTCACGATGACACAGAAATTAGCACATTACTGATAACACAATAGTGGCAGCATAGTATTGAACAGTGAAACTTACTAATAACAAATTAATAGTAACAACACACCAATGATAATGTAATACTAACAATAATCTGGTATCAACGCACTATTAACAAGATATTCACGATGACACAGAAATTAGCACATTACTGATAACACAATAGTGGCAGCATAGTATTGAACAGTGAAACTTACTAATAACAAATTAATAGTAACAACACACCAATGATAATGTAATACTAACAATAATCTGGTATCAACGCACTATTAACAAGATATTCACGATGACACAGAAATTAGCACATTACTGATAACACAATAGTGGCAGCATAGTATTGAACAGTGAAACTTACTAATAACAAATTAATAGTAACAACACACCAATGATAATGTACTATTAAGTCCGTGTCAGCACATCGGCGAGAAGATAACCATGACGACGCAGTAATGAACACATTTATGACAACACAATAGTGCCAACCTAATAGTGACAACACACTTTTAACAGTACGATAACAAAGTATTCGTGACGATGCACTAAGACAAACAATATTGACAATACAGTACTGACAACGCTCCAATGACAACACACTAGGACACTAGTTAGAAACATAACGCATTCTCTAAAAAATCACTCGCTCCATTCACAAAAGCAGGGGTGCCTAACTGCCTTCTGCCTACCGCCTAGACCAGGACACTGCTCCCCCGGCAGCTGTTCTAAATTCCATCTGATCACCTTTTGTGCTGCAAAGTTCAGGGGGGTGCGCGGGCGCCCTAATTACGGGGAAACGTCTGACGTTTTAAAACGCTATGTGGAACAATACCTTTTTCTATTTTTGATATTTTTTTCCGTGATTGGACTTCAAAGACTTGCGAAAGCTTTGATCACTGACGAGATAATTCGATAGAAGTAGGCTGAGAGCGTGTCCGTGTTCCCGAAGTAACTTTAATTTTTACTTAGTTCTGAAAAAATCAATTTAACAATTTCATATATCGAATATATATTTTGCATGTCAATCACGGTGTTATCACTATCACTAATAAATGCTCATTAGTACGCCGTCATGAGTAGGTAGTTTGTTCATAGTTCCTAGTATGTTGATAATAAGTTACATAATAGTCATTGAGGTATATAAATAAAGTCTACGTTTCTCGCAAAATCAGTATAAAATATTGTTCCCGTTTATGAAGCAGGAAGGGGGGGTAAGGCGGTTTTCGATGTCCCCCGAATCCTTCCGACCGCTACAAACTCAACGAACGCAGTCGTCGCGCTGTACGGCTGGCCACTTGCCGCCGCGTCCTGGAGCATTTAAGTTACCGGCGTTTCTACTTCATTTTCTGTTTGAGTTTTTTAACATTAAAAAGGCCATTTCGCATTGATATTGATTATGGTAAAACCGATGAAAGGTTACACCATTGCTTTTTCTATTTTTTCCAGAACGACATATCCAGTCATGAAAGCATTTTGCAGTTATTATTGGAGATTCATACCCGGCGGCGTATTTCCGTTTGCGTGTTCATTATACGACTATTACGTTCCGAAATCAGCATGGGTTTGTTGTACGATATCTGCCTACAAAACCGTGTCCAGTTGAACGTTTTCAAGCAACGTTTCGATTTTTAATGGTGGTCTTTAACCTGATTTTATTTTATGATACTTATGATGCAATACGACGGATGCGTTTTCGTTTCGGTAATGACACTGGATCGTCGTAATTAATAAATAAATACATTTATTTTTCATATCAATGAGATGACACCCCTACTACCGCTAAGGTGCTTCGTAAATGTGTCAACGTGCAGGTCGCCATTAGACCTGTCCTCACACCGTGGTCTCAACGTTCGAGGCGGTTCCCAACAAACAATTTTTTTAGCAGTCAAAAGCGCAAACAAAATCATTTGCAACTGTAATAATATTTTAACCCTTCGCATTAATGTTCAAATATTGCTTTATAGTGACCGACCGATGTTGGGATTTCGGTTTTCTTCAGTTTCCGACAAAAATTAACCGAAATTTCGGCTAGGTTTAGATGTTTATTTATTGTCTTAGTTTATCTTGTTTGTTTACTTTACAGTAACTCCACACAGGAGACCCTGAGGGAGATAATTTTCCTCAAGGCTTGTGTCATCTTTGGGGACGCCATGTAGAGGGTCTTTTATAGGATAGAAAGGAGTGAACCTGGGTCTTGAAGAGACCCATGTTATAGGAGGGTGGAAATACAGAGGCCAGCAGATCATTCCACAGCCGAGACATTGAAGATCGAGTCGTAGAAGCGACCCGCGAACGCGACACTCATGTGTCGCATTCAAATGCCACCCGTATACAAATGTTGGGCACGCGTTTGGCGTTTTTTCCCAACTGTGCACCGGCACTGGAAGGATTAATGACGTTAGTTCCTCAGAGCATCTTCCATTAAAATATCGGTGGAATAAGAACAGCATTTTGTTAAAATAGGCGAATCTATCATTGAGTTTAGGTTTTTTTCAGATATTTTGGGGCTCCCGATCAGAGGTGGCTGTCAAATTCTACATTGGGGCGTACTTGCGATTTTTACAAAATCAATAGTTACAGTGTTCTATTAATTAAAGTGCGGGCTTTGTACAGTGCGCTCAGCTTCTGAGAGGCTAACTTACTCTGGCTTCGATGCAGCACCCATACCTGAGCTGGTCACTTAAGGTTACACCAAGAATATCAATGGAGGGCTTGTTGTGAAGATTGCTTGAATCAGACATGTTTGAGTCTTTGAAACATTACATTCAACGAAGTTATTCTTACCCCAAGAGGGAATCTTCTTGACGAAACTATACATTATCTGCTTCAAAGACCTCCGAGCCGTTGGAATTTAAATAATAATTAGTAGTATGATGATATTGTTCATCATAAAGACTAAATTGATTTGTTTAGGTGCTTTAGAACTACTAAAAATAATAGTTCTTAGATCTTTTGTATTTTTGTAATTGCTTTAAACGTACGTTGAAGAATGGTTACATTACAACGAACCAAAAAGTACTGATACTAAACTGATTAACTCTATGAGTTGATGTTATTTTATTTATTTATTTCTTTGTTCATTTTACTTAACATTAATAAGTTAAACACTTTTTAAATGCCAAATTTCGGGAATTGTGGGTTTTTTCACTGATTTGAATAAGTTTCGATTTAGCTTTCGGCTGAAACTGGAACAGAAGCCGAAATTCTCTTTTGATTTCAGTTGAAAATCTAATTTCGGTCGGTCGCTATTATTTGATACTTTCTAGAACTTGTCTAGGCCATGCGTCGCACGCCTTGCGGAATAAGGACGATATTATATTTGCTGCTAGCTCCAATATGACTAGGCCCGGGGTATTATTACACGGTCACAATTGATTTCGCCCTTCTGACTGATAAAAAGTTTATTTAAATAAAACAATCATTTTTTTTATAAACCCCGGATTTATTGTATTTTTACGCCAACCGGCTTCGCTTAGATCAAACTTCGTCAGGGCAAACATAATATATACATTAGCCTGACGAAGCTTGATCTAAGCGCAACCGGTTGGCGTAAAAATACAATAAATTCGTGGTTTTTAACAAAGCGTTTGTTTCATTTCATATGATGTCAAACCACTAAGTGATATTTACATATGGATTTTTTTTTTATTTTTTAAATAATTTATTATTTGTGAACTGCCGCGAACGCCGGGAGCGTAGTGTTTTGAGAGGGTTATTGACGATTATTTTGTACGTACCTAACTTAGTAGACACCTACTACAAACTGCAAATGTTTTAAGTGGAAATGAGAATTACTGTACTATTGTATGAAGCTATCACTTGTAGTCAAATTGTGGTTATCCATTATAATCAAATGAAACACTCAAACTTTGTTTAAACCACATTTATTTCATACGCCTACCCTAAGGTATACACTGTGAATTACTGTGTTTATCTGATGATTATTGCGCTTGATATTGAGTTGGGCTGTTACTTTTTACGAAAATATAACTTTCGTCAAGGACATTATACAGCGTGGACGCCGGATATATGAAATATATACTCGTATACCTATATATTTTCTTTTTTTCTCATAATAGGTGTTAAATATATATAATTTAAATTGGTAGATAGACTAGACCTCCAGAGGGTACCCCAGAGTGGTAGCAACACTCCGTACCAGCCTGGTGAAAGTACATGACTCAGGATCGAAACGCTGTTTTAAATGGCATTACCCATGTTTATTGACCAGATCTGAACAGTCGTTTTTTTTCTTCTCCCCATCTTCTCCCCTTCTCCAGTCGCTTCAGCCTCACAACATACCCTAATTGAGGATGCCATAGTTATACTATCTCCAGAGAGTTGGGGGCAGTTTGGACTCTTTTGCGATATTTAACTCCACACAGGAGGCCCTAAGCAAAATATTTCCCCTCGGACCGTGTGTCACCTTTGGGGATGCTGTGTAGAGAGTTATTTAAAGATAGGAAGGGGAGGGAGTTCCGGGAATGAAAAGGGTATGGAAAAACGAGAAGGTATCTAGGGGTCAGTGTGTCCAGGAATGACGGACGTATGAATCTATCCCTCTCACTGTAGTGCAAGGCGATTGATCGAGAGAATCCGGCCAGAGAGGTCAAAGATCACCCCATACCGGCGTCTCCTGATCCAGCCCGCCACGCAGTTCATGGGTAGACACATCTGCCGCCAAGACTTGAAAAACCCTCAGCCCATGACCACGTGCACCTCTGCTAAGTCACCTACCGTAGCGAACCACTCGGAGTGACCTACGGCAGGGGTATTGGTTATCAAATAAATAATTGCCGGGGCGGCAGTACTCATACCCGCCCCCCAAATTGCAAAGTTCGAGTGTCGGACGCAATTAAATCTTTTTTTCAATTTATTGTACCTAATAACTTATTGAAGTTTATAAACCTCATTGTAATATAATACTAACATTAAGAAATGTTTCTCTGGTATTTTTCTTAATATTATATTCAATGATTTTTTTTTAATTTGTATTGTTACTACAGAATTTTAAATACGAATTTCAAAGTTGCACATAGCATTTCTGATTTTTAATGTTCAACACTTTTTGTGCAATAGGTTTATAAAGACAATAAGGTAAATGTGATGGAATGATGATACGACATTAGATTCGTTGCATTTTTCCACGTCGTAAATTCTAGCTAGTCATTATAGTTTAAACGTAAGCATTTATCCAGAGGCACAAATGAATGAGGGAATATCAAATGGAATATTATTCTTCCCCTCACGCAACCGACCAAACACGTCAGTTCACACGGAACAATTCTACTTTTGCAGAAATTACTACTTGCACGATGTTATGTTATATCCTGCATTAATAATAATAGATACGGGCAAATAATCATAGTGCAGAGCTTCAATTATAACTAACACACGTTTGTAACTAAAGTTAAATATCCGCTGTCTAACCCTTCTGTCACCGGTATTACATGCTTCACAAAAAAAACTATGTTGATTTATATTTTTATCGTTATTCATTATTATATTAATTGTTTTTGTGTTTAATTCGTAGAACTCGATTTAATTTTTTTTAAAATTAATGTAAATCAAATTTAATAATGTCATTATTAAGTTCTGCAAGTATTTTTAGTTTTTATTACTCTGACAGCTGTTTCGGCGTTTAAGGCCATTTTCAAACTGTGGTTAATCCACACTGTGACGACTTATTTTATATGATTTAATTTACTCCTACTCCTTTTAAATTTGGACTGGTAATGCTTTATTATCGGTAAAACCGATTTTGACAAACAGCTGTCACAATAATAATAACTAAAAATACTTGCAGAACTTAATAATAACATTATTAAATTTGATTTACATTAAATTAGAAAAAAATCATTATTATTGTTATTTCTTTGTGTTATCATTTTTAATAAAATGAATAAGAAATATCTTTTATTAACCACTATCATTATAATTACTCCAAAAGATTGGTATTCCCTTTGTGGCGTCATTATTAAAAAATTAATTGAAAATTACTTTGTATTTACCACTTTATTTACGTACAAATGATCGATGCTTTCTTCATCAAGAATATATAGAATACTAAAAAATAATTACGTCAAGTATATTTTATTAATATTTTTGATTAATTACTTGCCTACATAAATCAATTTTTGTTTATGTTTATATTTTGTCTATTCTTATATTATTGTGTTCTATGTTTATCATTTGTCTATACTTCACATTATATTTTTAGTAACATAACGTATTAAATATATTTTATTCAGTAAGTACAAAAATAGTATTCTATATTATAATTTATAATTAATTTACTTTTATTATTTGTCTATTCCTGTCATTATTTCTTAGTATACTATGTATTCTGGTAAAGGAAGTATCGCTTCCGAAACATGTTGATATTTTTACATTAAATATTGGTTTATTCAAAATATTTCTTGTTTATTTTATTAAAACATTTTTTTTTTTAATTTAGAGTAAATCAAATAAGGTTATTGATAAGTTTTTATTATTGTGATAGTTGTTTAGGCATTCAAATACCGTTTTCAAATAATAACTTACCTTCCAGTGCACCGAGATTGCCATCGGATTCGCAAAATTTGTATCCGTTGAACGCCGGCGAATCCGATGGGCATTGTGAAAACATGCTTTGTCGTACATATGTAGAATATAAGTATTTTTTTCTAGGGAAACAACTGACGACAGATATATACATGTATTATAAATAACACATTATTTGGTAAGATGATACAATTTTCAAAAACATCGTTTTGAAAAAAAACAATTATTACAAAATTGACTTCGCGCAAAATTTTATTCTTGAAATATTAGACCACGGGCGCTCGGTGTTCTGTATAATAAAATTATAAAATTTGACGTATACATTTTTTTTGTTTTTTAAATGGAGTTGTACGAATTAAAGACAATAGAAATCAATACGTTTTGATTCTTTATACAGCTTTACGGATAACTTTGTATCAATCTTTGAATGCTGTTAGAAGTGGATTTGAAAGCGCCATGTTTTATTTTATTATTCTACTGTAATTTTTTTTCAATTGGGTATTACCAAGCTTAATGGTTTTGTCATTGAAGATAATGTTAACAACTCTCAAAATGAGACATGAAACCTAAATGACACAGAAAAGAAAAAAAAAGTGACGGTTGCAGTTGAGATTCGAACCCAGGATCCCATGGTTTATCCAGGACTTTACGCTCCAATCTAATTTGTATCGGAATCATACTTCGATTTTTAAGTACTGTCAATATCATCATCAATCAATTCCCGTATAGTTTTGGCGGTTTCGTTTTTATCATGACTACAAGATTGAAATGAAAAATAGAATCTGCAGTCATGATAAAAAGGTAGCATCCAAAAAATTTGGAAATTAATTGAAAATAATATGAACAGTTCTGAAATCAAAGTATTATACTGATAAAAATGACGGGACGGGTTGGGGTATCTCAACATAAACATAATTACTCTACAGGAAGAAAAAGTGACATAAGACTTCCCTTTCGAAAGAAATCATAATAACAAAACTCATTACTGTATAGAGCCATGAAGATCCTCCAAGAAATACCGACCAATATAAAAGAATTGGAAAACGTGTTTAAATGTAAGAAAGAAGTAATGAAATACATGAAGCGATTTTTTTAAATTATGTAATCTGTCATTTTTAATTGGAGATTTTCGCCTAAATTGTATTTTTGTGTAATATGTATATTTTTTTATATTAGAACATATGTAACCATTTCACATTATGTAATATTTTAAGTTAAATAAGCAAAAATATTTAATACAAACATTCCCGGTTTACGGATAACCTAACAATAATTTAAAATCTCATACTACCATCACAGAAAGCGGAAGATATTGTTTGTGTCGTGATGGAGGACTTACAGAGCCGGGGAATTGAACTCACGACGCCTAGGTGGAACCCAGCCCCGATGCCAACTCAGTCGCTAACTGGTCTAAAATTTGACATGTTACGAAAAACTTACTCTTGATTCGTTTTTTGTGTCTCGCATAAAAACATGCTTTTAGAGGTTATTGCATTTTTCCTAAACACAGTGGAATTATATCGTCGCCTTAACTAGTAATATATTAGTCCATTTTTCACAAATTGGAATTTGAATGCCACCTTTTCGCATATCGACCCCTTGGAATAACAAGCTTCCATCTGACACGGCAATGTTATGCGATAATGAGTGTTAAAGTTACTTTCTATAGAGCACATAATTGCATGACATTGCTGTCAGATGGAACCTTGTTATTCCAACAGGTCGATATATTAAAATACATAATTGTATATTTTCAGCATTTTCGTTTTTTTTTCTTATTTAACTTATAATTTTTATTTATCTTACCTTCAACATCCATGTACTATTACATATATGATTTTTACTCTCAACAAAAAAAAATTCAAATAAACAAGAATTTTTATTTTTTTATTTTATCTGGTTTTCTTTTACAATATTATTGGTATTGTACAGTTATTATTTGTAAATAAAAACTCACTTAAATTGTAAACTTGTAAAGATGTATGTATCAAAAAATGTATTATTAAAAAAAATAGAAAAAAAAATGTATGATTAAAGCACAAATTCGTATAAAGTACAAAAAAATTAAAATTCCGTCATTCCTGGATACACTGACCCCCAGATTTAGTTTATGTTAAAAAAAGTATCAACACAATGACCTTGAATCTTTTTATCCACACTACGGCAGTAGAGTTTTAATTAGGACTAATCATTTAATCTCCAACTGGAATCCTCTTGGAATTGGCCCAAGTGCGAATACTTCGATTATCCGGCCACTCTGCCCCGTCGAACGTCTCGACTGGAGGGCCGAGAAATACCTTTTACCTTTGGTTTTATTCCTATTTAATCCGAGCCAAGGTGAATGGTGCTGCTATCTAAAATTGCAGTCCGTTCTAGTTTCACGTAAGCTTTTAAGCACCTATTGAAGTAGTATTTATTCTAATCTTAGTACTTTGTTACAACCGAGAGACCGATCAAAGTAATTATTATAATATTAATACGTTTCCGGAGAAAGCTCTTCGTGATTTAACATATTATTTAATTAAACAAATACTCTTTTAAATGTCATATTTATTTTCCAAACGGTTTTGCTTTACGCAAGCTTCGTCAGAGTAAAATTTTAAAAGCAGTTTTTTTAACCCCGACAACACTGAAACCAAGAGAAACCGGTGGAGTAAATGAACTTCTATAAATTGGTGATTAATAATACTTGTAACAAATTAGTTTTTACGGCGTATTTTTATTGGAATTCCCCTTGAAGAGCGCTGTGCAAAACTTTAAAGTTCATCCTTTTAAAAAACCAACCTATATTAATAAGTATATATTGTGTACAAACTCATATATTTTATAACAATCGATGAAATCTTGTTTATGGAAGTTGGAAGTTGTGAAATAGTTCAGATTGTAGAATTAACTGGTACGAATAAAAATCACAATTTCACAGAATGTCCGAGTTAACACATCAGTGTAAAATGATTTATTATAAATGATTAGAAGGTCAAGCTCGTAAAAATAAAAGAAATAATAAAATTATTTGCATTATTAATTCGTAGAACTCCATTTTAATTAATATTTTATTATTAATGTTTAATACTGAATAATATTATTAATGTTTAAAACTAAATAATATTATTAAGTTTTAATACTAAATAATATTATTAAGTTTTATTACTAAATAATATTATTAAGTTTTAATACTAAATAATATTACAAAGTTTCAATACTAAATAATATTATTAAGTTTTAATAGTAAATAATATTATTAAGTTTTAATACTAAATAATATTACTAATGTTTCAATATTAAATAATATTATTAAGTTTTAATACTAAATAATATTATTAAGTTTTAATACTAAATAATATTATTAAGTTTTAATACTAAATAATATTATTAAGTTTTAATACTAAATAATATTATTAAGTTTTAATACTAAATAATATTATTAAGTTTTAATACTAAATAATATTATTAAGTTTTAATACTAAATAATATTATTTTAACGTGGCAAAAAAAATAAATTATAAGAGTTTTTATTTGCGTCTGTGTTCTGTACTACGTCAACGGCATCCGTCCATGGTAGGTCCAGTCTCTCCTCGCACAGCCTTTGGAGTTGTTTGTCTGGGGCGGCCCACTGGACGTCTTCCCTGTCGAACAGCACTCAGAATTTTAATGCCTTACCTATTTATGAATGTAACTAACTAACAATCACGCCGTTTCACGTATACACTTCTAGATTCTTTTACATTCATACGTATTTGCTTCACTTGATCGAGCCATGTCTTCCTAGAACGTCCCCGGCTTCTTCTTAAATTCACATTCGCGTCATACACTCTTTATACTCCTTACTTTATTCATTCGCTCTACATACTCAAACCATCTAAGCGTCCCCTTTTTAATCTTACTCATTAAGCTTATATCAGACTTGCATTCTTTACGAATCTCAATATTTTTCACACGATCATACGTGGTTTTACCACATATTCGCCTCAGAGATTTCATTTCTACAGCATTCAGTTTACTTTCATCCTTCCTCTGCCAATTCCATGCCTCACTGCCATACATCAAATCAATGAATGTGACTTTCTGATTTCTTGGGTAGGTATGATTTTTTTCTAATAATGTTTTGTTTTTTTTTTGCATATTTTTAAACCTAAACTTTTATAATATTTTCCGTGAGGAAGTGGGCAGTTTAAACTAGTTTGCATTTAAAAAAAGTTACGTATCCTTATATAGTAATAAGTCTGTTATAAATTATTAACCAGTTGTGTCAATGAGCGCTGCATTGCCGGAATTCATTTTACACTCAGATAATGATTTTATTATTAAATGGAAAGTTGGTGCCGGCCATCTGCCAAGCAGTCCCCCTCCCTCCCTCCCTCCCTCCCTCCCTCCCACCCTCCATCACACCGCTACACTCGCCACCACACCTGGCGACTACAAATTACTTGGCTCTAATATATTAATTAAACCTGTGAATGAAAAAGAGGGTAGAACTGTCATATTTGCGGTAAATACTGATCCGCGTAAAAATACATGGATAATTTTCTGGATTTCAAAGCGTAGCGTGAAGCATTACCTTTTTTAATGCGTTTTTGTAATATTATTAGGTACCCACGAAAGAAGTACTCTTTACGGAATGCGTTAAGTAGTATTAACTTAAGGTTCCACTGTACCGGCAGGATTCCGATATTTGACGATAGTCCCCAAAATTTATCGAATCTCTTATTTTTGCTTAACTTCACTTGACCAGGACATTGTTTCATCTCTTTTTTTGTTTGTTTGTAATTTTATATATCTATACTCTGTTTCTTATGTACATTACATAAAACTAAATTAATATACATACATATTAATAATAGTAATGTTTTATTATCTTTTTTTTTCATAAAAAAATAAGAAATAATTATACCCACACTGGGATTTCCCTTGCTGAGGATTTCATTTACAAAATATTAAGTTACATTATATTATTTTTATAAACAATAATTATTAGCCTGAAACACTCATCCAAATTGAAAAAAAACCTTTCCGAGCAAAGATAAATGTCGCGAACAGAACTCGAACCTGCACCCTTCTGATGTCCGGTCAGATGCTCTACCGTTGAGCTACGTCGGCTTATCGCAGACCCGCCAAGTTAATCAATATATACTATTGTTTCATTCAATAATTACCGTTTTTATTATATTTCACCTGTAAACAACAAACTTTATTAGTATGAGAAAGGCTTGTAACGGCTAAATCCCTCAAATAGATGGCGTCATACTAATAAAGTTGGTTGTTTACAGGTGAAAATATAATAAAAACAGTAATTATTGAATGAAACACTAGTATATATTGATTAACTTGGCGGGTTTGGGATAAGCCGACGTAGCTCAACGGTAGAGCATCTGACCGGACATCAGAAGGGTGCAGGTTCGAGTCCTGTCGGCGACATTTATCTTTGCTCGGAAAGGTTTTTTTTAATTTGGATGAGTGTTTCAGGCTAATAATTATTGTTTATAAAAATAATTGTTACCCTTTGCGCTATGCACAAAAATCTTGTCTTAAGTTTTTAAGAACTTTAATGTATCAATTAATACATTATATTAAATTGATGTGTTTATTAAAAAAATAAAAAAATTCTTAGGTGAGGTGATCTTCGTATGTAACGTATCCACTGTTTTATTTGATTTTTTAATTTATTATGATTGTTGTGATTTTTAAAGGATAGTGGGATTTTGCTGTAGAGTTTAGTACCATAGTATAAGAAGTTTTTTGTCCAAATGTTGTGTTTGTGGTTCCTTGTTGTACGTATTTTTGACTCTGAGATTTTGCGTTTCTAATATGTGTGAATGTTATTATCTCTTGTTTTTTTTTTGTATTTATGAATGTAAAGTAGTAATGGTTTATGGGATAATTGTTTTATTGATATGATGTTAAGTCAAAAATTAAAAAAAATAATAATAAAACAATAAAAAACACAGGAAGGTCCTGCTTACCTGAAATTCCTAATACTAACCCCCATCCCCCTTATCCTCCCCCCGGAACCCCGGACTCCAGGTATCCCATTTAGTAAAATAAATAAACTTTAAAATTGTTCCTTTCAAATTAATACTGCGTCGAATTTAGAAAAATCCCATATTATCGTGTGATTTTTTTTTCTAAAATCCCAAGTGGTGAGGGCGAGAATTTTAATTATTAAACAAAGTAATTTTTACATTCCTGAATTACTTACCTAGCTACTGAACCGTTACGCCATTTCTCTACATACCTAAATACATATTCTTGATTTTACAATATTTTTTCATATCCAATTCCACTGATTGACCTAAGGTGATTTTTCGCAAAAACGGCGCTATACAAGTCATCCAAGTATTATTATTAGGTAGGTAACTACAATAACGTAGGTATACCCATAATTTATTTTTTTACCGACTTGTGCATTTTAGATCTCTATTTACCCTGTTATAATAATTACAATCCCGACTCGTAGCGTTCTACTCCAGAGATAATGCAAGGAAATGTAATAATTCGACCGAATCTTCCTACACGTAACATTTCTCATTTCGCCCTCTGTATGTACTCTCGGTTGGTAGTCGACTTGACACACTGCAGATGAATTAGTGAACCCGTGGGTAACGGCGGGGGTGATGGGGCGAGTAGGGGGAGTTGGGGTGGAGAGACTGGAGAGATGGATGGAAGACAGCCACGTGCCCTTGGAGTATCGGGAGGGGGGGGGGGACGAGAGAGGTGCTAACTTGCATGGACAACACGGTTGTATGGGCCAAGTGGGGCCCGCACAAATACTGCGATATCAATTAACCGGATACGAGTACACATTGTACACAATGATACCTTGATTCCAGAAGTTCTTCGGGTGGAGTCCAGCTTGTAGAGGCGGAGGATGTTATTGAGGCATTATGAAGACGGATTACTTTTCCAGAATGAATGTTTATTTGAAAACTGCCCTAACTATATCACTCCTTCAAGGTAACCGTGGTTCCGCGAAATTTGGCGGCTCAAGCTATGTTCCGCTTCAGTTGCAATGCGTCAGTTCGTATGGGTGGCTTGACAGGGTTCTGTGTCAGCCAGATACTCCTACGTATGATCCCATTTCTAGTGTTAAGTTTTGGATTCAGTTTTTAGATAAGTTTACTGCCACATTCACGATATTTTAAATCGATTTTGTATTACATTTATTCATAAAACTCCTCGCATAAATGAGATCGCAGCTAGAGCTTAAGTAGGCATCTCCCGTATGATTTCATATTTACACTTGTAAATTACACAGCTTGGCGAAAGTACAAAGGTGGTTTCTTAGTTTTGTTCAACATAAGTTGAGACAACCTGTAAATGATATCTGCTATAAAACATTAATGTCTAATCAAAACTGTAGCTAATTTTTACCCGGAGAACGATTAATGATATACTTATACTTTTAAAAATATTTAATAATTTCATGGACTGCCCTCAAATGGTAAGTGCTATAAATATTCATGTCCTTGTTTAATTTACTCGACTCAACCATATGTTCCACTGTGACAATCACAGCTCGAACTATTCATATAACTCACCTCTGGCGCGTCTTCACCGAACTGCTAATACCTGTACAGACCCTTTCGACTAATACCAAACCTCTTCATCTTCAACCTGAATCAAGTAAAAATAATTCTGCCTGTATCTGATATATGTTCCTGTAAAGTTAAATCTCGGCTATTATTTTTTAGTGAGGTTTCACCTAGTTAGATAGGTAATGTAAACCATCTAATAATATAATTATGTAACATGCCGCATTGTATTACGTTATCTCAATAAACCCACCCCTTGGAATAACAAGGTTCCATCTGACACAGCAATGTCATGCGATAATGTGCTCTATAGAAGGTAAATATAAGAACCATTATCGCATCAAATTACTGTGTCAGATGGAACCCAGTTATTCCAAGGGGTCGAAACGTCAATTTATCGACACTGAAAGAGAAAATTGAAATGTATCTTCCTGTTTTGATCCTATTACAGTACGACATTCATTATGTTTGTAAAGGGCGTTCAATAAATATATATTTTATATAAAAATATATTTTATAATTCCATTATGACGGGCCCGATGCGATGGTTATTACGTAACTACCCTACAATCTGCACCATAAAATGAAGAAATCTTCTAACTAAATACAATTATAATCACCAAATAAGTCTAACTAAATACCATTATAATCACTAAAAAAGTTTACTTTGGTAATTTAATAAGATAAGCCTGATTTCACATTAAAATATTTTTCTGAAATTAAGTGTTTTATGCCTCGCGAAATAAAACGATTGATGAATAGGTTTAAATTCCAGGGTCCTGATTCCGGTTCTTTTAAAGATATGACACTGTCCTTATCCTTAGGGTTAAAGACATTTTGCTTAAATGCAGTTCCGATTATACGTCAATTTTTTTTTATTTTTTTTTTATATATATTACATTTTTAAAGGAGTTTGTGCTTTAATTACCACAGTTTTATTAAATTTTGTAGGTGTATCACACATACTTAACACGCATAGTTTAGTATCACTTACTTGTAACACTTGTATATTATTATAATTTTTAAAAATTTATCCACTTTTATCTGAGATTACTCGGTTTTTCCACACGTACTTACTTTAAAAACCTAGCAATTTCGTTTATTCGGTTAATTTAATAGAATTATTTTGCAACAAATGACTGACAAATAATCATAAACAAAATAAATTTAAAGTCAGTACCTACGATATTATTATGTTGCTTTTCTTTTGATAAAACTAGAAAAATATCGATATTTTTAAAGAATGTCATTCGTTGAACGACAGCTGTCATCCGAGAAAACAAAAACCGCTCTTAAACGAAAAACCAGTTGGTTTGTTGATTTTTTAATCAGTTCTCTAAATAGATTTTCAGTTGTAGAAAAACTGTAATTAAAAAAAATATTTTGAACTATTCAAAAAGTTTTTTTAACAAAAACAGTTGTCTACATGTTCATCGACGACATAATGTATTTATGTATATTCTGTCACCGATAATGTTGACAGTAAGCTTTTATCGTGTCAACCACAGAGCAAATGATACATAGATATGCTCTAGCACGCAAGGGGAAGAAACCAAAATAATAGGAGCGGGAGCAAGCTCGATGTGCCAGAAATTTAAATAAAACAATGAATTGCTTTTCCTCAATAAACACTCTACTAATTATGGGTACCATTCTCCACTGTCCAGAATGTCGAGATTTGTTAACTCAAGCCAGGGCCTTGAAATTTTTGATACCAGTGTTAACGACTTTTGTGGGGTTTTCAAAATTAGAACCCTAAGATTATCATTTAGAATGCCTAAAATCATGGACTCTACTAAAACCATGTTCAGGCTTAGACTTGAATGTTCTCTCAAATGTATATTTTTGTCCTCTTGCGTGTTATGTGATCACCGTCTCCAGAAAACATTGCAAAAGACCAAGTTTCACTCTTCCCGCTGAGTGTCGAAAATTTTTGCTTATTGATTGGAAGTAACTTGGCAGGTAACCAGATTGCGTTCACGCGCCCGCCCCGGGTAAGCCCACCCCCGGAACACGGGCCCCGGAATGCTTGCGCTGGTAGCGAAATGTTATGGAACTTGTCGAGAATGAGATTAGAGATAATAGATCGGAGGGTACCGTGCCGAAAATACGCACAGTCTGAATCACGCTTTAAGATTCGAACAAGTGTAGATAGAACCTTCGTATTCTTTTTTTTATCATAAGGTTTTTTTACAAAATTTTTAATTTCATTCACATTCGAAACATTGCTTTAAATAGCTTGAATTTCGTTTGTCGATCAGATTTGAAAAGCCCAGTTCTCTAATAACTAACTAATTAAACATCACGCCATTTCCACGCAGGACCACCACACGGTACACACGCTTTATTCACATTCATATATCATCTCACACAAACTCTAATTCTTATTCTTGACATGATCCGACTCAAGTATTTCAGCCTCTATATGTGTATAGTATAGTCCCTTTGGGACTATGATATCCTCAATCGATATAAGATGGGGTAGATGAGGGTTAGGAAGCACCTGGCTATTCAGATATGGTTACCAAACACAGCTAAAATCGTTAAAAGCAACGTTTCGATTCGGAATGATGTTTTTTCACCAGGGCGATACTGAGTTACAGCAACGGTTTTTCATATTGGATTTCATTAAAGCTTCTCTCTAAACCTTTTCGGTACTAATAAGAACATGCTATTTTCAGCAAAACCGATCGAGTGATTTTCTCGAAAATCGAGAACAGACAGACAGATAAACATTCACTTATATATATAAAAGGATGTAGATATAGATATACAAACATTTAATATCGTTGCTGACGTATTTCCCATTTCACTAACTAGTGTGAAATGCGTGTGTTGAGATAGCAATTTACAGGAGTGGTTGTTCAGATAGGTTTATGTTATTTAGAAATGACATACATATTACAATTTAGTTTTTTTTTTTAATCAAACCATTTTAAAAACATGAATATTTTAAAAGAATTTTTAACCAGTTGAATTTAAGATACAATGGCATAATGTTAGCAATTAAACAAACGACAATGAAGAAGAATACGCATTCGTAATTACCCGAATGAAGTACTTAAGTACACATAAATACAATTATGAATGCAATTCAACTAAAAAATTAAATAAAAAAACTTTAGATTAATACAAGCTTGCACTTTGAGCAACACGTTGGAAGGAAACATAGGGTTGTTTTTTCAATTGCCCTAAGAGCTTAAATCTCACTAAAACTCGGTTAATTTTCCCTAATGGCATTTTTTACAACAGCAAATTTTATTATGCTGGCCACATTTTACTTTTATCATAATACCGCTAAAGTAAGGCCAAATCAGTCGCTAGTATGTAATTACACCCTCAAAAGTGGCTGACGCATACTAAGTATGGAAGCAATAAACATAAAACCATATACTAAAATAGCCGAATTAATTCATGAACCTTTGGCTGAAACGCTTTAGTTAATTCTTACTGCTTTTTTAAATTTTTTGTGTGAAAACTTCAAAAATCTCTTCTGCCCAAGCCAGCGGGACTCTGGCTTCCCCATTTAGTGTATTTTGCTAGGCTAAAAGGAGTGGCAAGGAGATGGGGTGGAGGAAGGTAGGGTAATATTTGTCCGTTTTCACCAAACATGGCTTATGAAATTCCAAGCAACGTTTCTTTTCTGAATGGTAGTCTTTCACCAGATACTGAGAGTGTCTACCACTCGGCAACATGAGAATTCAACACGTGTAAGAATCGGCATACTTTTTAAAATTGAAATAAAGTCATCAAAAGTACGAAAAAAAAAACTATCCCGACAACCTAATTAATATTTATTTTTAATGCAAAAAAAATAATAATTAATAAAAATTAATAAAAAAATTATTAATTATGTTGGTTAGATTACGTTTTCCAGCTAGTTTTATTGTTGATACCTGCTTTTAATATCTTTATATTATTTTTAAAAATTAAGCCGATTCATACGTGTGTTGAATTATCCAGTCACCCTACCATTCTGGTTAACAGAATTACTGAATTGTTGACTGCTTTTCTCATTTTTCTTTTCAAACGCTTTTATCTGGTCAAAATTCATAAATCCCCTTTAACCTCTTTACGTGAACACCTTAAAATAGGTTCTCGTATTGATGTGTTCACGGAACACAATTTTCCATTCGCTGGATCACCTCACCCTTCACAATATAAAACACCTTACACCGTTATTGTAACATATTTTTATTCAATCACATAGTATACTACACTAGCTGATGTTTACCCGGCCTTGCTCGGGATCATTTTATTTTTTTGGAATATAGTTATGTAGTTGTGAATTCTTGATTGTCTTTTAGTTGCCATAATTGATTTAATAGTAAAAGTAATGCCTTGTGACAAAGAAATATACATTAGAAAATTTTATTACATTCCAAACATTTATTTTTCAAAATATATCTAAATAATAAAGTTTTTAAATAGGTACCTACTTGTGTTTTCCAATTTGAAAATATTCTACCCAAACAAACCTTTTTCTTTTGAATATGTAACCTGTGGCTAATCAGAGTGGTATATCTATGGGCTAACTTCAATACAACATGGCGGGTTCATTGTTTTTCATACAAATTTTAAAACGTTATAGAAACAGTTTTAGTTCATTCAAACAAAAATTCAGATATGGTTACCAAACACAACTAAAATCATTAAAAGCAACGTTGCGATTCAGACTGATGTTTTTTCACCGGGGCGATACTGAGTTATAGCAACAGTTTTTCATATTGGATTTAATTCAAACTACTCCCTAAAGCTTTGTCTGGCACTAATAAGAACAAACTGTGCTATTTTCAGCGAAACCAGTCCAGTAATTTTCGAGAATATCGAGGACAGACAGACAGACAAATATTCTTTTTTTTTTATATATATGTACATTTATAGAAAGATATAGATATATTAACATTTTATATCGTTGCTGACGTATTTCCCATTCCTGCTGGTGTGAAATTACTGTTGAGATAGTAATTTACAGAAGTGATTGTTCAGCTAGGTTTATGTTATTTACAAATGACACACATAGTGGAATTTAGCTTCTTTTTTAATTAAACCGATTTAAAAACACGATTCATTGAAAATAATTTTGAACCAGTTGAATTTAAAACAAAATGGCATAATGTTAGAAATAGAAACAAACTCCAATGTAGAAGAATACACATACCTAAATGCATGTATGCAGTACTGGTGGGCAAAGCGGCTCGGTTTAGTGAGCCGGATCACTAAATCAGCTCTTTGTAGTGTACCGGTTCGGTGATCCGGCTCGTTTGAACGACGGTTCGCGTCCCCCCGCACCACGCCCTCTCCCTTGGCCATCCTAAAGACGTCCTTAAGATGCTCTTACACGATATTTTTTTCGTCCAGTTTTCATGTGGATTGTTTTTACAGAGAGCTGATTTTGTGATCCGGCTAACTAAACCGAGCCGCTTCGCCCACCACTAGTCTGCAGTACATAAATATATACATATCATGAATAAGAAGTGATACACAGATTTATTGAAGGTGATCAATGATCTTAAGTTTAAGATAACTTTTGGTTTGCGTATTTCTAATGTCTTAGAGACACTAAGAAATTTATGTAAATTTATTCAACTCCCCACCTAGGGTGGGGAGTTGAATACCTTAAAGGAATTGTACATAAAAATTTTAGCTGCCTATATGGGATTAAAAATGGAGAATAATATTGACAAATCTTGAACTTGAGATATGATATCGATGAAGATGACATAAATTGAACTGATCTCATTAGCTAAGTTGGTTAAGCGGTTGCGCCGGATAGGCAGAGGTCCTGGGTTCGAGTCCCAGATGCGACTGATTTCTTTTTTATTTTCTCTCGTTTTTTTTTCGTTTTCATATTTCATTTAGATTATGTTAATATTATTTTCTACAATTACTAAATTTTTCCTCTTCATTTTATTTAAAATGACACCACAAGGTGATTTTACATTTATTGAAGATGTTAGTCATTTATCTACGAAACGATTTTCACAATGCGTTGACGCGTCGTTAAGCCCACCTCCTTAATATTGTTAAAAATAACTATTATTTTTAATTGGCAGTAGTACATGATTAATTAATAAGAATTTTAAATATTTCCTGATAATGTTGCGTGTTAGCGATTGCATTTGTGGTAATCCGCACGAGAATCAAAAGTAAATATCTATCAGGTTAGTTATGTTAATAAGAGTAGAAATGTTGACGGAATATATCGGAATAATTATTGTAACGCGCGTTCCACGTGCCGCGGAGCTTTGCCTTTCACCCCATTGATTTTGTGTGTCCATTTATGTAAGTGGGTTCCTAAACAACACCTGGTAGAAAACATGCCACCCTGGTATCGCTGACTCATCAAAATTAGGTTGGGGATTATCGAGATCGATGATAAGAATGAAAATACATGATTTAACGACTCAGGTAAACTCTTAAAACAATTTTTTGGTTGTTGATAAAATTTAACATGTTTACTCCGCCTTAAGTTTTGTTTTCACGTGCAGTGTTTGCGGAGAGTTTGTGGTAACACGGCGATTTGAGATATTTTTAAAGACAGCTGTTATTATTGAAAAACAAGAAAATATATTACAAACTTATCTTTAAATCTACTGATACGATTGCAGTGCCACGTTATTATAGGTTGTATCCAGTGGGTTAAGAGCGCCCTGATGATAAACTATTCCCCATAAAAAGTACAAAGCTGACATTTGATGTGTGAAGTAGGTGTCATGAAAGTTGAACATTTTCATTACCTGGAAAATATAGGTCTATACTCATGTGGGTGACCGGATAATTCAACACACGTATGAATTGGCACACTTTTTAAAAGTATTATGAAGTCTTTAAAATTATAATTTCTTCAAACGATTGGTATTCACTTTGTGACGTCATTATTAATTAATTAATTAAAAAATATACTTTATTTACACCACTTTATAAATATGCATAAATATCTACATGTTTCGACAGTAATGCTATTGCTATTGTCCTATTTTTTAACATTTGTCTGTAATTGATTTTTTGTATTCATATATTCCTGATGACCACACCAATTCTGTCGAAACATGTAGATACGTATGTACGAGTATGTATATTTATAAAGTGGTGTATATTTTTTAATTAATTAATCTTTTATATTAACCGAATCTAACTAAATTAATAATTTTTATGTTAATTTTAAAACAATATTGTTGGCCATGTTTTTTGTTGTTGTATTTTTAATGACTTCATACTTGAATAAAAAGTGAATCGATTCATACTTGTGTTGAATTGTCATGGAACCCTTGTACTATATACTTAGCTTTGAACTTGGTTGTAAAAAGATAGACAAAACGGTTTTTGGTCGGTATCATAATAAAATAATAATTTAAAAAAAATGTTACTTGGTGGTGAGGAACTAAGTAAATTGAAAAGTAATCATTTTTTAATTTGTTTAAAGTAAATAAAATTTAATAATGTTATTCTTAAGTTCTGCGAGAAATTTTTCTTTTTTATTATTATTAAGACAGCTGTTTCGGCGTTCAAAGCCATTTTCAAATAGTAAAAATTGAAAAAAAAAACTTTTTTAATGCTTTGAACGTCGAAACAGCTGTCACAAGAATTAAAAACTAAAATACCTGCAGACCTAAATAATAACATTATTAAATTTTATTTACAATTACAAAATGAGGAGTTCCACGAATAAAACATAATAAAAATATAATTAAATTGGGAAAAAATATTTTATAAAGCTATATTTGTGGAATATGATCAATTGTTCAACAGTTATTTATATAAATTCAATCTGACCATTAATACTCAATTGTAATACACCTATACGAGTTCTGCTATATATATATTTCAGCGAATTGTTTATTTTTGTTACCCTCTCTAACTTCATCGCGTTTGTATTAAATAAATTTCGCCTTTGTAGTGATTCCCATTTTATGGCTTTCCCTTTGCCATCGTTTTAATATGGAGCAATTATTTTTTAAAAATATATTTTATGAAAGAATATATTTACGTCGTCGGTATTGTTTTACTAGGCGTCCATTGAGGAGACTGTGATTGTGGGTTGTTGCAACGTCCACGTGAATCATGATTTTCGATTGATCACTAAGCACGCATAATACAATAAAATTATTACTTTACACATAGAAAACGTCCGTCGCAAGGAAATTGTATTAATTTTTACCGAAATAATTGAGTGCAAATAAGAGCTTATAAAAAATGGCAAAATAATTAGGGATGGTAATTTAATATAAATTTTTGATTTAATTACGTATAATCATTTTCAATTTTTTCAATAATTTTACATTTTTAATTAATTACTATTTTCATCAATTATTTTGAATTTTTGTTTATATTTGTGATTCGTTGTATTTGCTTATTATTTGTCCATAATTTTCATTATTTTTAGTATATTGTATATCCTGATGAGGGGATCTTTGCTTCTGAAAATTGTAGATATTTAATAAAACGTATTAAAATTATACGAAGTAATTCTTATTAAATTATTAATCAAAGAGAGTTTGTAATTCTTAAATTGAAAAATTTGATCGATTAAAAATGTTCAACGGTAATTATGTGTTGTTGCCGGTTATACTAGAGAATTTGGTTCGATTCACAATTGCGACCGTTACATTTTTTTTTCGATTTGTTTCAGTGTCTCGGCCTTGTGATGTAGGTGTAGCCCATCGCCGATAGGAGAGGATAGTAGATGAAATTAAAGAGTTAATATTAAAGGGAAGAGGGATATCGGAGAGGGAATATTTATTAATTAGAAATAATTGTAAGAATACTAAACAATACGATAAACATAATGCTTTTAATGTTCTATAACACTTCAATACACCAATGAATCGATACACTTTTGAAGTGATGTAAAGTATTTAAAAAATCAATTGAACAAAAAAAAAATTATTAATTGATAAACTAAAGTTCTTTAAAACTTAAGACAAGATTTTTGTGCATAGTGCAAAGGGTAACAATTATTATTTTTATAAACAATAATTATTAATCTAAAACACTCATCCAAATTGAAAAAACCTATAAAATGTAGACATAATTTGTCTCGACGCCATCTATTTGAGGGATTTAGCCGTTACAAGCCCCTCTCATACTAATAAAGTTGGTTGTTTACAGGTGAAAATATAATAAAAACAGTAATTATTGAATGGAACACTAGTATATATTGATTAACTTGGCGGGTTTGCGATAAGCCGACGTAGCTCAACGGTAGAGCATCTAACCGGACATTAGAAGGGTGCAGGTTCGAGTCCTGCCGGCGACATTTATCTTTGCTCGGAAGGTTTTTTCAATTTGGATGAGTGTTTTAGATTAATAATTATTGTTTATAAAAAAAAAAAAATTAATTAAAATTTTCTTCAAGTCATTAAAATACCAAATAAATAAAAAAAAACATATACATATATATTTCACATTTAAAAAAAAATGTTTCGGAAGCGAAACTTCCCTCATCAGGATACACAGTATATTAAAAAATAACGACAAGTATAGACAACTAATAAACATAGAAAATTAATTAAACCTCACAGCAGGTCTCACCTAGTGAGGTAGGTAATGTTAACCACAAACAACCACAACAAATGTAATAATAGACCAATTAAATAGACAAAATAAAAAATATGTACATATGTATTAATTAGGTTAGATAAGATTTACGGGCTAGTTTTTTTTTCGTGATTTTAATAACTTTAAATCACCTTTAAAAAGTGTGCCGATTCAACCGCGTGTTGAATTGTTATGGAACCAAAACAGTATTTAGAAATTTTAGTTTTTTCATACTGCTTTATTATGGCATTTGTCTGAATTGCACATTTGAATTTCTGCTGAAAAAAAAAAATTATATATGCAATTGTTTCAGGTAATGGAGATGATTAATGTTTTAAAGGTTTTAGTTAGTTACATTTTTTTTAAAATTTTATGCTAGCCAATGTGTGTCCAGCTTTGCTCGGATTTTTGTTTTTGGAATAAAGTTATGAAGTTGTGAATTCTTGCTTGTCATTAAGGAGCTATAAATGATTTGACAGCGAAAGTAACTATCTGTAAATAAGGAAACATTCATTTGAATATTTTATTTCATTCAAAACGTTTATTTTTTCAAAATATATCTAAATCATAAAGTTCTTATATACCTACTTATGTATTCCATTTTGAAAATATTCTACCCGAACAAACTTTCTTTTTTTAAATATGTAATCTGTGGCTAACCAGAGTGGTATATCTATGAGCTAACCTCAATACAACATGGCGGGTTCAATGTTTTTCATACTAATTTGAAAACGTTATAGCAACAGTTTTACATATTGGATTTCATTCAAACCACTTTCTAAACCTTCCCGGCACTAATGAAAACAAGCTGTGCTATTTTCAGCTAAACTGGTCAAGTAATTTTCGAGAAAATCGAGGACAAACAAACAAACAAACAAACTTACATTGAATTTAATATATATAATTTAATATATATATACCTTAACTGTAAATTAAATTTATTATATGGTTTTGAATGACAAGCACGCGTAAGTCAAACTACTAAAAAGTGGTTTATCGGGAGCTTTTTGTTTTTACATTATGTAAAATTAAAAAAAAAAAATTATTAAAAATAATGTTTGAGAATGCTCGCTGAAAAATGTTACTTTCAGTTAGTTACACCTTACATAACGTTGAGATTATGGATTTAGCTTCATAATATTTTACCATATTAAAATATTTATTAAAATAACTTGTTATTTCTACCAGAGTTCCACCAGTAAATCGATGACTTGTCATACTTATAAAATAAATTATTATTATCGTATTTAAAAAGTTGTTGCTTTAGATACATTGTTTTCATTTTCCACAATTATGTTCGATGAAATCATTTATTTCAGAAGTTAAGTAAAGAGCCGATTGATTACATAATCCTACTGGGAGTTCTACTCGCATCTCTCCTTTAAAAAAATCCTTAAGAGGAACGGCTGCGCTAGCTATTTCATATAAAACTTAATTTTGGATTTGTCGCTAAAATACACATCCAAACTGAATGATATGTATTTCTTTTATTAAAGGTTTAGTAAATATCTACTACGGATGAGAAGTATTTAATTTCTTATGTTTTAAATTAAATATATGCCGTGAAAAAAAATCAATTTTCATCATTTTAGAGGCAACTTCGAAAATTATTTGCGGGTTTATTGTGTTTAAAAATATACATATATCATATTTGCTATAAAAATACGATTATGTAAATAAAAATACAAAAATAAAACATTAAAAAAAAAAACGTTTTTTCGTGTCGATATTTTAAATTATGATCAGCAAATTTGTGTTCCAACGTAAATTGGTCATTTTTATTTTAATTTAAACTCCACCATGCTTATTATAATATAAGTGTTTATGTATATTTCATTATATTTTCAAAGTAGACGGGGCAAAACCTTTTTTTTTATATCACCGTTAGCCAACAAATAATTGTTAAAGGTGCCCCTAAAATCCCAAAAAATCAATTCCTTTAATGGTCTATACTTCATAATTTAAAACAAAAATAAATAAGATACTTCTCGTCACTACTAGATGCTTACTAAGCCTTTAATTAAAAAAAAATGTATATACTCGTATATATCATTCAGTTTGGATAGGTGTTTTGGCCTCAAATCAAAAATTAAGTTATGTATGAAACAGGCAGCGCGGCGGTTCCTCTTGAGAAACCGTATTTCGTTCCCTTAGAGGTAAAAAACACTAAGTGCCACACTAGCTGTATAACACATATTGATTTATACCTATAATGGGACAATTTGTTATGAGTATAACTTTTTTATTCGTTTGTATAATTCTACTGAATTTATCCCTTGCTAGATAGGAACACCGGTTGTTGTTGATCATTTGAGCAATTCGTTGGTGTGGAATAGGTACTGAAGGAGGAAGGGAAGGGGGGGGGGGCATGGCGTGCGCCCTGTCGAGTTGTAATGTATCTAATATTTGCGTTATAATACATACAGGTAAAATGTTTCGATACGTTCCCGTGCTGCGTCGGGAGATTTTATCAAATTTTGTATCATTAAGCAAAATATCACGGAAAGTGAGTCGTGGGACTTGCTTGGAAATGTGGGGGAAATGTTGTGAGAAATTCAATAGAAACCAAAATAACGCAGTCATTTTATGACTGCGTTATTTTACATAGAATATAATGTTATTATGTACGTGTGGTGGTTGAAATAAGGTTGTTACTATTTAATTATGGTAAAAATTTGCCGGTCTACTAGAATTCTGTTGCTAGCTTAAATTTGAACTTGAAAAAATGAGGAAATAGCACCCTCAATGTAAACCGAATTTGATCCATTTATACATAAGACGATTATTTATTGCATATTAAAGTTCGTACCTATTTTCATATTTCAAATTTCATATTTTCTATTTTCATATTGGAAATCTCTATTCATAAAAATGAATGTTTGTCTGTCTGTCTGTCCTCGATTTTATCAAAAAATACTTAACTGGTTTCGCTGAAAATAGCAGTTTATTCTTATTAGTGCTGGATAGGTTTAGAGGGTAGTTTGAATGAAATCCAATATCTAAAACTGTCGCTATAACGTTTTAAATTTAGTATGAAAATCATTGAACCCGCCATGTTGTATTGAGGTTAGCTCATAGATATACCACTCTGGTTAGCAACAGATTACATATTCAAAAAAAGAAAGTTTGTTCGGGTAGAATATTTTCAAAATGGAATACATAAGTAGGTATATAAGAACTTTATTATATAGATATATTTAAAAAAAAAAAAAAATCCGAACAAAATAAAATTTTCCATTGAATGTTTATTTGTTTCTTTATTTAGAGGTAATAATAGTCGTAACAAGATATTTAATTCGCTCTTGAATTAATTATTGCACCCAAATGACAAACAAGAATTCACAACTTAATAACTTTATTAAAAAAATAAATAATCCCGAGCAAGACTGGATACATATCAGCAATTTATTGAATAAATAAAGTCTTCTAAATTAAAAAAAATCGCTGCAACTGCCTTAGAAACAGGATGACATGTAAACCAAAAAAATATCGAATAATTAAAAGTATTATTTTTATAAACAATAAATATTAGCCTGAAACACTCATCCAAATTGAAAAAACCTTCATTTTATCAATTTTAACAATCTTTATTTTATGGAAAATTTATTTTCTGCATTTTAAAGAAAAAATTTTTTTTTGTTGAAATTCAACATTTAAAAATATTTTGTAAACGTACTAGTGCGTACGACTGTCAGAAAAAGACATATATTTCTGCAATCATTTTGATAAATGCTAAGCCTAAATTATTTTTTTTTTAAATTATACGAGTATAAGTATAATAAATACTATGAGTCTTTAAAAATAAATGATAGAATAATTCAACATAAGTATGAATTGGCACACTTTTATCACTTTGTATCACTTTTCATAAGAAATATATACATACAAAGAAAATACAAAGTGATACAAAGAAAAAAATAGCCTGTAAACGTAATCTATTATAAAATAATTATTTTTCTTAAAACATTTAATTTCTTTCTATACCCTTTTGAAAGTGTGCCGATTCATACGTATGTCAAATTATCCGGTCACCTTATGAAACAATACCTGACGATAAAAACAACACCTTTCTTATGAGCATTCTTACGTTTTCAGAATTAATAGAAAAACCACAGCGCGTTATAAGTATGCCCACCGCGTCTTCAATAACGAAATCATAAATTATTTACGCAATATCCCCTCACAAGATAATTTGTCGCCTCCGCGTTGGCCAAAAAGAAATAAAGGGAAGTATCAAATATTCAATGCGCCAATACACACAGAGCTTCGTGCACACACAAACGCATAGTCAAAAATACACGAAAAACGGGTTACAATACAAATACTATTGTTTTCGTGGAAAGCAATTACTTTGTGGTTTGACATATTTATTAAATAATACATTCACTTGGTTTTAAACCACTAATTTAGTTATACATCATCACCTACTGGTTTCGCTTATCCCAGGGTACAATTTAAAAATAAACAAAAATACACAGAGTGAGCATATGTATAGGTGAGATATACATACAAATATAATAAGAGGGAGACAAAATATAAAACGAAACAATAGAACAGTGAGACAGGAATATATGGTTACATGTAATGGAATGGGACAACAAATAAAAAAAGAAAGAGACAGAAAATCAAAGGAGGGAGGGATTAAGAAGTGGGAAATTTTGAGTTAGCGAGAAATATATCTAATATGGGACGGTAAGACAAATTAAGTTGATCAATGAGAATTTGAATGGCTTTCTTTATTTCTCGAACTTCCAAATTATCTAATCTAATACCAAAATCATTTATGAATATATTAGCGCCGGTCCTGTGATTATATATACGTGGTGTGCAGCCTAAAAAAGGCCGAAACCCTTTGCCCATCTTTCCTTTTCCAGATTTCAGAAAAAAACTTAAAGAAATTGCAGAAAAAAAGTATTTCATTATCGTTCTACCACAAGAAATTGTTTATACTTAGTTAATTTCCAAAATTTTGTTATAATTTTGTTATCCTTTTTACTTTATGGGGTGATTAATAATGATAATTAACATAATAAAAAGCTACAGCCTACAGCGGTCAAGAAGCAATGCACGCCACTGGTATATTTTTCCCGTATTTTCACGAAAACCATTTTTCTCTGTCGTATTCGATAAATACTTATATATTGTAATTATTTTATCCATTACATACATGTATTGCGGGGGAATGTCTAATAAAATTCTGTATTTGATATAATGAAATAATTAGAAATAGGACCGGCAAGGAAAGGTTAATATCGCTATAGTATTCTTTTCCCAGTAAGGCACGGAAAGACAACGTAGAAATATAGTCAAGAACTCATATTTATTAAACTGTTGTTTTATTAATCTGTGCTACGCGACAAGTAGCGCCTCCACCGGCGCGGCGGTCGCCCCCGCCCGACAAGTAGGCACTGGGTGAGCACCCCACCCACTGCCTACTCACACACTTATGCAGTAGAAGCCAGGGACCGATAGAAGAATGTTATGGACATGTCCGTGTACGTAAAGTAGGCTCAATTTTTCCTCGCTTCTGCTGAAATTGATCTGAAAATTTAACCCAGGACCTCTATCTTACCGGGACAACGTTCTACCACTGAACTAATACCATTTATTTTCTGTGTCTTTTTCTGTTTCATGTTTCTTTTGAAAATTGTTAAAATTATCTTCTATAAGTTAATAAGTTTTTTTTTAAAGTTCTGCTGAGTAAATACTATTACACGTGAAAACTGTTTCGCCTTCCGATGGTATTATCAAACTGTGGGGTTGCCATTTACAAACGATCTATTTATAATGTTTCTATTTATAAATTATTTATTATGCAACAATTATATCTATGAAACATGTGTTACACGTATACAATGAAACATCCAAAAATATTTTTTGTAGCTTCATAGCGCACATACTAAACTGGTGTCGATAGGTCTTATATGAATTGACGACATAAGCTTTCTTTCAAATGTATACAGATCGCATTTCTAGGAAGTGGGTGTTCATTGTAGCCAGGCTAGTTTCTTCCCGCTGGCTGCTGTGGGGCTCAGTGGGGTCATGCAAGGCTCGAGATGATACAACCCCTGGCAAAAAAAACTGCTTACGTCACGCGGACTTCCTTGCACGGTGGTGGGGAATGATTTTACACTTTTCTCTGTGTTGTATCTATTAACAATGAAGACTTTCGTAGTTTATATTTAAAGGATATTGCACGAACACCAACTGCCCTGTGTCAGTGGACCTGTGGTTACCCCATTTGGGTTTCATGTTTTCATTAACTTCAACTAGGAGGACTTAATGGACGGTTCCATCATAAATCAACACACATACTCGTATGAATCGATACACTTTTTAAAAATCAAAAAGTACAAAAAAACATTGTCCGAAAACCTAATCTCACCTAACCTAATAAGTCCTTTTTTTCATTTATTTTTTTATTAAATTTTAGTATTTTTTTTTTAATAAATTAAATTACTTTATTAATATATACATATCAACATGTTTCTAAAGTGATGCTTTCCTCATCAGGAATAAATAGAAAACTAAAAATAATAATGTAAAGTTTTTATTTTTTTTTTATTTTTCATAAATATTTTCATAATTTAAAAAACGTATTTATTAAATACGTTTTTTAGGTTAGGTTAGATTAGGTTATCTGGGAAGTTTTTTTTTCGTTCTTTTAATGACACTTTTAAAAATTATTCCGATTGTATTGATTTATCCGGTCACCCTAATGGACATTATTTCCATCAGGGGCAATATCGTATTAGGAGATGGAACCTGGTATTTATTAGGAGGAAACTAATCAAACTAGAAAAAAAATACAATGACCGGTTCTGTATTGTGTCCTATGTGGCTAATGTCAACCGTGTTCAAATGTTGGGTACGCATTTGGAATGTTTCTCAGCTGTGCATCGGTGTCATTGGGATCAATGGTGCTAGTTCTTGGGAACACCCTCCATTGAAATACTGGTACAATAAGGATAGCGTTTCCATCTGACGTATGTGCTCCTAATACTGCTTTTTATACCTGACGTATGTGACGGGATATAAAAAATAACATTGAATAAAGATTAAAAACCAGTTCTTTCTACCAATGGTTCCTCCTTTTCCGCCATTATAGATATGTAAATATCTAGATTAGTAAACCATTCAAACAGCCTTTTAATACGTATTTAGTTAATTTTTTTGTTACAGATTAACCTTAAGCAATAGTTTTAAGTATGTGACGTTTTATACAATCGAATTATTTGTTGTTCAGAACATTGTTTATCAACGACAGTAAAATATGTTATAAAAATATTTCGACCCGCATTCATTTTCAAGACCTACCATTTATTTCCCGGGCAACACGTGTAACCTCATAATATGAAAGTTTTAGTTTAAACAGGCATGAAAAATGAATACCTATTTTGGTATAAGATCATAAGGCTAAATATCGGTTAATCGTAATACGGCATTGAAACGACAGGATTAATAAAATCTGTTTCAAAATCAATAAATTTCTATTTAGGGCATGAGCGTACCCGTTCACAGTAAAGTGGTAGGCACATTATAAACCGTCGTTATGTCCACGGTTATGGCTGTTTATTTAAAAAGTTTAAAAGTGACATAAAAATGAATTTATAATAATGATGTGTAAGTTTGTTTGCATGCTTGTTTGTTTATCCAATCATAGTTCTGTAAAGGCCACTCGTGTAAAGGCACTTAGCTTATGACCTAGTTAATATGTTTACAAATCCTCGACAGTTCGATAAGGCGAGTTGTTTGCTGATAGTACTGTTCCTCGTCCCCAGAAAATCGACGTTCTCCATTTATCACTGAATTTCAGGCGGGCAGCTTTTCCCCAGCCGCTATCCGCTACCCGCTACCCGCTACCCGCTTCCCGCTGTCCGCTATCTACGTGGCTGCCATACGGCCGCCAGTTAACCAATTAACATGCAAACAAATCGTGCACATAACGCACACTTGAAAGATGTTTAATTCATGATTCGGCGGAATAATTCCGTGAGTAATGTAGATTCCGAGATAACGCTCCAGTCCGAACACCGTGTGGCTTATTTTATTCTCGGGCAGAGCAACACGTGGCGTTTGTTCAGTGCGATTCAATAAAAAGGGTCGGCATTCGCACCTGGACCGGGCACGTACCGCCCCAATGTCCCCCAAACTCGGGCGTATATTCCGTATTATTAAAATCTCACGTGCTTGCCGGAATTTCCCCGCGCGCAAAGTGAAAAGAAAATAATCCGGCGAGCAAAAGGCGGCGGCCGGGCTACCTACAGGCACACCTCTCCTACACCCCGGCCGCTGGACGTGTTCGCCGCTTATTTATGAAAGTTTCTCTTGTCAGCTGCATTATTAACGAATTACCGGCGCAAAAGTTGAAAAGATGTTTTATTCTGGATTTGATTCTGATCTGTCTTTTTTAAGAAACACCTTTTCGCTGTTAATTCTGATGTCGGGCGAGAGCGTAGAAATTGGAATGTAAATGGCGGTGCGATCTTGAATAGCACGTCCTTGGCTATTAGATTATGCAAATTTAATTTTCAAGATAATGTCAGGTGGAACTGCTATTAGAATAACGTATATACCTGGCTGTGCCATTGCAATGCACTCCCAGGTGTGGCAGGCAAATCTAATGCATGTTAATGTTAACTGAGTGGGCGAAGTGCGACGTCTTCGTGAACTTCGGAATATAAAGGGATTTAACATCTATACGGTAAGAAACATTATTAAAAGTAACAAGTATTTCAATTGGTTAATTAATTGAAAATAATTATTCCAGCGCCAGTGTTACAACAGATTACCGTCGAGCGTCAGAATTAAACAATTTCGTAAGGTATCACAAACATTTTCATAAATAAAATACAGGAATTCCACGGATAAACCCCATGAGAACACGCTCACTAATAAATATATAAATATTTGCTGATTTGTGACAGTAATTAAACTCGGCTGATTAATGGAAATTTATTTTTATATGGTACCACTTCATACACGGTATAGGGAGAAGTCCGCCCTACCCTCCTCACCCTTTCCCAATACCAACCCCACCTCACCACCCGCCGGCAGGTAGCCCAACGCTAACAGGAGCAATAAATTATTTAATTAAAAATCAACATTTTTACATCCTGTTAAAAGTGTTATAATAATACTTGTTACTGAGAATTAAATACCTGTTGCATTAATTAGAGTGGCATACTCACCTACTAAACACACTTTTCTAGTTAAAATAATTTGTAACGTTGTTTTATGAATCCGTTTTCTTACATTAAGTACAGACATAACATAAGTGAACAACTTGCTGGGAAAATATGGTAATTATACTAATACAGTATATTTCATAGAATTTCATTTAAGTTGGACAAGTAAATGAAGTTTCAATAAATTGAACCTAGGAGTGATGAGTTGATATTTTGTTCTATATATTATGTGGAAACATTTTTGAATTGTGTATTATATTTTGAGAGTGGTTTTAGCATTCGCGTAATTGGTATTGCATTGTTCACGTGTAGTTTTTTTCTTGATTTTTTTTTAAATTTTAAGGCTGATTGAGTACTTAGAAAAAACAGGTGAAGCGGGAACGATAGAGGAAGGTTGGGAAACACTTCATTTTTCAGATCCGGTCACCAAATATAACTTTTTAAACACTCATAATGTGTATCATTTCTTCAAACGATTGGTAGCTTTGTGGCGTGATTATTAATTAAATAATTAAAAATGTATTTTTTTACACCACATTTATAGAAATCGGATGACAGCTTTGCTGTCGAAACATATAGACATATTTATTTATTTTTATAAAAATGGTGTAAACAAAGTACATTTTTAATTATTTAACTTATAATGTGAATTGTAGCATCTTGTCAGGGCGATGCATTCACGCTGGAACGATTGTATTCATTATTATTATGACAAACTAAATGCATAAAGATTTTTATGGATAAATTTATTTTTTTATAACTTAATGAAGTTTGTAAACCTCATTGTAATATTTAATCATTGAAGAAGATAATCTTTTTAATTTCTGTTGTTTTTTCATTTGGGATGTGTTAATATTATCTTCTTCAGTGATTATTTTGTAAGCTTTTATCTGTTATTTTAAATTGTTCAAGCTTACTATATATACACTCCTGTATTGTTTTTATATTAGACTGTGATTTTGGTTAATTTCTTTAAAATTGTTCTTCTTCTTCGTATGGTAGGGGAGAGTTGGTGGAAGTCATAGAATGGAATCATGGAATGCTGAGGTTATTCATCCAGTCGAAGGCTTCGGGAGTGATTTGGTTCAGCACAGATGTGCCATGAGAAGAGTCGTGGCGAATTCAGCGACAGACCTCAAAAGTGATAAACAAGCATCTTCTTGTAGATCCTCCTATATTTTTAAAAAATAATTATAATTTTTTATTAAGGCGATGCAATGGGAAGTAATGCAAAATCGTGTTTTCGGTTTGAGAATTTGTTGGCCTAGAAATATCATAGATAATTGAATTAAATACTGCAAGTAGATCACACCTTGGCCTTTCATTTAACCGTCAATTTTTTTGGTATGTCTTTTTATAAGCTTAGAAAAAAATAAAGTATGAGACATTAAAAAAATGTTTGAAGCGCAAAATCTCCTATTTACGAACTCTTTTTCTCATATTTTCGCATTGTTCATTGTGATAAATTAAGTTTTTTAGAATATAACCGTTAAACATTTTAATAATTATGTCTGAGCTTTACAGAATAGAATAAAACACGCATTTTGATGATGTTGTTTTTTGCCGAAATCGAAACATGCGGCCGATGTACGGCGGGATTTTTAACCTTGTCGCCACCTGCATAAGGAACGCGTGATTTCGTTAAAATTTTAGCCGGTGGATGGCCTTAATGATAGATCAGAATTATATAGGACTATTCGATTTCTGTCTCACTGAGAAAATTCCTCTGTCGAGACAGACACAGAAAGCAAATCCATTTTATGACGAAATAAAATAAATATAACAATATCGGTTAGTTTGATATGTTAGTTTGTTATATATATGTTATGTTTTGGAAGATTTATAATCCAGATGAAAGTAAATATTTAAAAAATGGATTGTACATGCATAGATTCAAAATTGAGTAGACACCTGTAAGAATGTGTTTTACAATAGTTATCAATAATTGAACGACCTATTTCAATAATCGAAAGTTTTTTTTTTTCGTATTTAAATTTAGTCAGTCTAGTCGTAGTGTAATGTATAATTTGCAATGCTATGTATTTTTGTGTGTGTTATTTTCCTAAACTATTTCTAACAAAAAGAGTTTGGAGTAGTTCTTTATTATTGTTTCGTGTATTCGGTATGTAGAGTTTTTGTTGATTTGTATTGTGCTTTATTGTTTTTGTGCAAATTTGCAAATTAAGGAGAATTTTTCTCGCAAAGAGCTGCTTTAATAATAATAATAATAATAATAATAAATGGATTATTTTTATAGCGCCGTTTTCATGAGAAAATCACCTCAAAAGCGCGACTTTATGTCCATAACTTTGATGATATTGAATCTCGTATCGGTACTAGTAGAAAGAGGGAGTTTCAGAAATATTTTTTAATGGTTAGTTTTTTTCGTGGAATATGCGTAGCTTTTCAGCCTTTACGGACTGCATGCCAGTGCTTACCAACGTATAAAAGTTTCATTGTAATACCACAATAATACCATACAAAAACAGAAATAAAATTGCGTATTGTTTTATAATCCGGTAAAATTTGTAGACTGAACTCGACCGACAAAAGCGGTGAGTATAGTTTCGTTCTGGCGTTGAGTAAGTTCCGAGGCTTCCTAACAGCTTCGAGCGGTGAGTAGGTACCAGCGGCCACACAACATGAGCGCGGGTTAAGCCTACCGTCCGACTAACGTGTGAAATTAATACCATGAATTCAAAATTGAGTCCGTTACTCCGCATTTCACACGAAAACATTGAACTATTATACACAATTCAAACATGAACTTCGTGTACATTTTCAGCATTTGCACATAACTAGTAGTTATTAAAAGTATGAAGTTGGGATTCAGAATGGTTCGTTGTTATTTCACACATTTTCTAATGATACAATGACGTAAAAGTAATACAGGAGTAAACATGGAGTAAATGATTAGCTAACACAAACAGAACCATTGAGAGATATACGTTCATATAATTTTTTTTTTCATTAATATTTATTGAAGAGGTAGGTATGCTATTATAGCCTTCTTGTATCTATATTCCATACATTGGAACATATCCACAACTTCTGCAAAAGTATTACCAATTGCATGCAATCTAGGCACAAGCGAGTATCTGAATGACTGAGTCCTGCCATTTTTCTAACAACTAAATATGTTTTCAATCAATATTAATTTAACCTACGTCTACTTTAATGTTTTATATGTACACATATCTCTTACTTTTGAAATTTTATTCTTTATTTGCTTTCTGATGTCATTGAACGATCTGATGCCAAATTTAATACTTACTTTTGAAAATTATTTGTACTATTTTCTTACGCTTGTGGTTAACTATGACATGTATTTATTGTTTATGGTATATTTATACCGTTCATACTAAATAAATAGATTTTTGAATCTGGTAGTTCTCGTTGGTATATGAAAGGCAAATCGGCTGTCTATATTACCATTAACAATCTTAAAAATAAAAGTGAAGTAGGAAATAAGTATATTTTTAAATTGTAATACTTTTTCTATCTGAGAATTTTGTTTTATTATTTCATGTAATTGTAATTTATGGTTTTAACCGGTTGACCGAGTTTGTATTTATTACATCTTATAAATTTATTTTGAACTTTTTCGATGAAATCGGAGTGAATTTTAAAGCGAGAGGACCAGACAGAAGAAATTATATTTAATTTGACTTCGAACTATAGAATATTACAACTTGTTTAATGATGAAATGTTCCTAAAGTCTCTGGAATTTCGGTGAATGAAGTCAAGCATTTTTAGCCGTTATTTGTTATTGTGTTGATGTGTGAAGGGAAATTTAGTTTAGAAACGAAAATTATGGCAAGATCATTAGTTTAATTGACAGGGGTGAGGGAAGTATTGAAAATTTTGTATTGATAGTTGAAAGGCTGATATATTTTGATGAATTTTATTATGTGGCTTTTATTAATGTTTAATGTTAAGTCTACACCAATTTCGTAAATTATTTCAGTTTATTTTATAGTCTTCTATAGTTTTTATAAGTTTGAAGAGTTTGAGATTTTTCGGCGAAAAGGAATACATTAACATTATTATCAAATACAGTAACGATATCATTAATAAAAAGTTTTAAAAAATTTGGACCTAAATGCGACCATTGAGGTAAACCGCTTATACTTATTTGCATGACAGGTGAGAATTATTTTTTTCCTTGAAGTAAAAAAAAAAACTAACTGAACACCAACTGAAAACTGGAAACTGAAACTATGATCATCACGCCATTTCCCCGCAGGGGTAAGCAAAGAGGACGGACCGCCAATTAACTCGATCTTGGCAAACACTTCTTGCTTCATTCACATTCATACGAGTACATCGTCTCATACATTCTCTTCTATTATTCCTTGAAGTATTTTTTTTTGTAAAGTTAGGCAGCTCTTTAGGCATCATAATAATTTACCCTCAATACCGAATTTGCAAATAATAATCGGACCATTTCTATAGCACCGCTTTTGTGAAAAATCACCTCAGGAGCACTATATAAATATTACTTCCTATTCTTATATAATTCTTATATTACGTTTATTCTACGAATTTATTATTATTATTTATTTTTTTACATTTATTTTATCTTTTTGGACAGGCTATCATTACACATTATTTATAGACCATATAAAGAGATGCAGTTAAATTATCAAAAATAAATTTAATGTTCAATTGAAAAAAAAAGAAGCTAACTGTATTTATTCCGTACGATATATTGCAAGACGCTAATACAAATGATAGAGTGATTGTTTCCATTATATTCAAGAATGTATTTAAGTAAGACAATGAATTATTATCCATATTTTTTTAGGATAAATAACATAGAATACTCTTAAAAGGGTGGAGCGGCGGGGGTGGATGGTGGCCGGGGGGATTGATCCATAGGGCCCTCAAAATCTTATTTGTCTTGGTGATGTCCCTGGGCGGCGTGACGGGCGTCCACTGATATCATTGCTCCTGCATTATCGCCGAAAAATGGGTGACCAGTTGCTTCTTGGCAAAGAACTCATACCCGTCCTCCACCACCTGATGCTCATGTCAGATCAGGTCAAAGTCGTGCTTGTTGAGGAACTTGGCCACTATCTCAATGACGACGGTGAAGGCTCGTTTTCGCCCCAGCGACGTTGGAGTCGGACCACAGCATGTCGAAGAGCAGCCCACTTCCCGGTTGTATACAATATTTTTTACAACCAGCGTAGCCCGAATAGATGTTTCTTTTCACTTTAGGCACTTCACTAGTACATGTGGTAAGGACCTTCGACCGACCGCCAGATGTGACCAATGCCCGATGCGTTAATTCAGAAGAACGAAGCAGATTACAACTCAAAATATTTGGGTTTTTATTATAAACTTGATTTAAGCTCGAAACGACAGCAATAATATTGAGTATTTTTTTATAAATGTAACCTATAAATTATTGCGGTTATTTTATGCTATTTTTTGCTAAATTAAGAACTTCCCAATATTTCCAAGATAAACCAGGAGCGACTATAAAAAGCAGCCGGCAGCCATGAGGGCGACTAGACTATATTAAGTATATATATACAAAGTACATTAAGAAGGATTTTATGGTTTACTTTATCAAAAACTTTTACCAAATCCCTACACTTTTTTTATTTTATTCTTTTTTTTTTTTTTTTTAATTAAATTTACAAAAGAAAAAAAAATACAATGCAAAAAGTACCGATAAACTACTTTTTAGTAGTTTGTCAAACGGAAGTTTATTATTTAAAACTTAATTGGGTATTATTTTGTAGTTAACGTGATACAAAATGTTCCTATAATACGAGATTTGTTAAAGTGGATCAACCAAAATGCAGAAATCGAATTATATGCATTTTCGTATTTTAGCTGACGAAACTACGAGGCTTGTGGCTGCTTTATCGCAATTTCATTATTGGATAAATAACTGATAGATTTTCCGTTAAATATCCTATTTGGAATATTACGGCCACGGACGTGGTAGTTTCGTCACCTTGTCTACTAATATGTTTAGAGATTCTAACAAATGGAAGTTTTAAAATAAAGGGGATTATATACAAATAGGTCGGTAATTTGTGACATCATGAATATCGCCCTTCTTAAATAAAAAAGTTAGTCAGTGTTCAGTGATTGATTATTTAGCATGGTGACTTGGTCAATATTAATATACAGTTATTTATAAAAGCTGAAATAAAATCATCAATTCCCGCTTTTTTTACGTCAAGTATAGAGCAAGAATGTGGACTGATTCCTTTGGATTAAAGGATGGAGTGTGATCGTTTGCGATGTCCTTTTCATATTCGCCGTTAATAATAATAATAATGATTTATTCTAGAAGGCACGCAGGTGTAAACGCAATGCAATACTTTCCATGTGTTACAATAATAACGTATAAAAAGGAATCACTATACAAGAAAAAGAAAATAAAATTAGCTAAACAATCTTGATTAATAAAAATGAAATGGCTTTATGGTCGAGTTTTGACGGTCTTCCGTCTCCGAGGGGCCATCAGGGGGGACTCCATGTATACAGCAGTGGCAGTAATGAGAGTATTATTGGATCGGCGTACTCTGTACCATAAGCTTCCCATGCGGTGGCGGAGAAGTGCCCTGAAATAGTATACTCGTCCCTCCAGGAACATTTCAGCGCTGCATTATCTTGTTAGACTATAAAGTTGGCGATATTCAGTGTTGTAAGTGACCTTTAGCTTATGTCATTGGGCTTCAGTGTAATCTACCCACAGTTTTGACGTATATAGAGATGTGCAGAATGGGTTGAACAGTATTCTGTTGACTTTTGTGCTCCAAAAGTGAAAACGCCTTGACAGAATACAAATCGACAAAAAAGTTAATTGTGTCTTTAGTACTACTGCAACATATATCTGAAAGTCCGTATAAGGCAGTGCTGGATCATGTACACAATACACGTTTCACACAAAATATAGGAAGGATAGTGTCAATATTACAAAATAAATATGGTCAACGAACCGTTGAATACATTGTACCATTTATATTTAACAAATTGCCGTACGAATTTTAAAACAATTCCTCTATGATGAAATTCTCACTGATGTTAAAGTGTTGCCTTTTGGAAAGTAACCTTGCGTATTGATGGTAACAAATATGACGATCTCCTTGGTTGTACACCTCCTCGATATCTGCTGCATTTACTGTTACGATGTTACTATTATATTAAGTCTATCCTCATTGTAACCAACCTGTACTGGGGTTTTATTTGCATATATATATATATTTTTTTATTTTTTTTTATTTCACAATTTATTTGATACTTTCCGATACTTTGATATTTCTGATATTTATATTTTTATAATATTAATGTTTTTATAATGTTGATATTTTTTATTATATTTATATTTTTTACAATGTTCGCATTCTTGTAATATTTATATTTTTATAATATTGATATTTTTATAATATTGGTAATTTTATAATGTTGGTGTTTAAAATATTGATATTTTAAAAATATTGATATTTTTATAATATTGATATTTTTATAATATTGATTACAGTCAGTTATATACTAGTAAAAAAATAATCATCTTAGATGGGGTTGCTGTCCTTGTAGTTTTTATAACAAATAAAAAAATGGGTATTTTAAGTCATTAATAAACATAAATAAATAATTGTAAAATCACATATGGTAATAAATGAGACAGTGGACAATCAAAAAACTCTCTTATGGGTTTTTCTAGCTTCCCCTCTCATGCCGTCTCTCTCGTGGGTGTCAATCAGTACGGTAGGTAGGTACCTACCTACCAGCTACGAAAAGAAGCAGTCTTTAATATCTTAATCGTATTAAGAGGATCGAAAAATACGAGATTACCAAGTTGATAATCCAGAGCAAGATTAATGGAATACGTGACAGAGGAAGACGTCGCATTAATAGCTTCATAATCTAATTGACTGGTACGAATTAAGTTAAGAAGAGATGTTCCGAACTGCAGCCTGCAAAGGAAGATTATGCTGATGACAGCCAACCTCTGATAGGAGAAGGCACCAGATGAATAATTTTTCTAATAAGCCCTGAATAAAATAGTAGAATTTACACATTTTTCAGCATTTCTTAGAATTAAGAGAAAACTGTCTAAAAGCATAATATGATTCGCTATTTATAAAGGTACTTTGGTACAATGGTTCCAGGCTGGGTCTCTGAAACGGTAGGCAATTTCTTATCTTCCACACTAAACTCCGCTCGAATTCCTTCCAATGCACAGTGGTGCGATCCCATACAAGGCAAGTAACAAAACTTGAAGTTAAAGAAAAAAGTCGCACAAATAATTAACATTCCAACTGGTTGGGTTCTAATGCACAGCGCTCATTAGCAAAGAACTATTTCTTGGAAATAAACACAGATGACGATGAACAAGATCAATAGACATGTTATGCATTCTATAATTTTTGCTATGAATATATAAATTTTTTAAATTTGTCCTCAGTTTTATATGGGATTGCAGCACTGTGCAGCGTTGCGATGCGACACTGAGAGTGTGTGCGGCCGAACACCCCCTGCACCCGTCCTCCGCTGGCTCCAACAGTTAAACCCGAAACCTTTCGTTGTACCATTCTCCATTCGGATCGGCCAGTTTAGGAACTTGCGGAGAATGTGTGCACTGACATTGTAAAGGCTATTAAATTAATAAATTGTCTACTACTCTTGTAGTTGGGCTGCGATGCATCAACGTTATTAGTTATTGTAATTAAAAATAGAACTATTAGAAAAATTGTTGTGAAGCACGAAATTCAGTTTATCAAATCCCACTTTATGACTTCGTAATCCATCCAACTAGAACGAGCGCAGTTCCACAGGGTTGTTCCAGGCTGCAATCCGCAGAATAAGTATTGTTCTGTGGATTTCTAACCTCCGATATGAGAGTATACCAAATAAAGAAAAAGAAGATAATTAATGATTTTTTTTATTTAAACCTATCTAATTTCTGGACAAATCAGTGAATAAATTGATTTTAATTGATACCTTTTTTTGCTTTACTATCAAACCAAACTCAATAATAATAAATAAATTAAAAATTACTTTGTAATCAGCGCTTTTTGAATATATATATCAACATGTTTCGAAAGCGAAGCTTTCCTTATCAAAATGTAAGAAAAACTTTGGTTTCGAATCGTGATGATATGTATGTATTAATAATGTGGTGAGTACAAGATAATTTTTAAATAATTTATTAATAATGATGCCACAAAGTGAATACCAATCTTTTGAAGAAATTATCAATAATATAACTGAAACATAGTTGTTTAAAGCATGATTGCAGTTTATTGATTATTTTTCCAATATTTAGGCTTTAGATATTTTGACGTTCATTGCTTAAAATTTCGACGATGCGTTTAAAAACATGTCAAAAAGTGTTGTATTCAAAGGCTACCCTGTTTGATAATTACTATTGATTTTATTCGGTTGATTTGTCCTTTTGACGGCTTAATTATTTATCTACAGTTGGGGGTGTGTGTTGTGCGTTATGTCGACTGTGTTTGAACATTTATTGTATCCTTGAAGTGCCTCATGATATAGTCGAGATATTTGCAGTTTTCTGAGCTTGAGCCCATAACGATAGCACTAATAATTCTATACTTTTTAGTCATGCTTTTTTATCAGTCTCCAAATTCTTTCAGTATGAGCAATTATGTGGTACATACTTATATTTCAGCACATTAATAACCCTATATATACACTCGTATATTATACAAATAGACCAGAGCACAATTAGAACACTGGTATCATTTTTAATGAAGGATTAATGGTTCCTAAGCTTACAGGCAAATATGGACAAAGAACGTTAGATCACATGATTCCTAGTATTTGGTCTAATTAAGTTCAGATTAACATTATTATAAAAAGAATATTGTTCTAATCTAATTAAAGGATTTATTATATGATTCCTAGCTGTTTACAAACTTTTTAATTATCTGCTGAAATTAAAAACTCTATTAAAATAAAACCGTTAATAAATAAATGAATTTAAAAATATACTTAGTAGTCACCACTTTATAAATATACATTGATGTCTACATGTTTCGAAAGCCATGCTTTCATCATCAGGAATATATGAATACATTCATATAGTATTCATATATTCCTGACGATGCATCGCTTTGAAACATGTAGATATCAATGTATAATTATAAAGTGGTGAATGCTAAGTATATTTTTAAATTCATTTATTAATAATGATGCTAAAAATGAATACCAAACGTTTGAAGAAATTTCAGTAAATAAATATATTGAAGACTTAGCTAGAGCTAAAAGAAACTGTTTGTATTAGATAATTAGGAAATATTATTTTATGTACGATTTACTGTTGTTATTTACATTTAAAAAATATATATAAATAGAAATGTTTTTTCAGGAAGATTGTTATGAAATATTAATATTTTAAAGATTCAAGTGTGTTATAAAAGTAAGTACCTTAACTGTAAATTTATTACAAGGTTTTGAATGACAAGCACCCGTTAGTGAAACTACCGAAAATTAGTTTATCGAAACTTTTTTGTCCTATGACTATGTAAATTTCCTATTCAATCGACCTTGTCAATTTGCAATAACTGTGGTATAAATCAACAGTCTAAAATGTTCTGAAATACTTGCTCAAAACAGCCGTGATTTGAATAAATTGTTTCAGGCTTACCGCTGATAGCGCCGTTACACCCTCAAAAACGACGCAACGGACAAATTTTGTGGTTAAAAAGAACTTTTACTCTTATTCCACTTTCTTACTCGTGAATATTTTATGCTCATTGCTGATGCCGTTAATTATCACAAAACTGAAAAAGTTGCATCTGCCTGGAAAAATAAATTAGAAAAATTTGTGGATATTTCTGCAAAAACGGTAAACCTCGTAGTTGAAGCATTTTCATTGTGAGTGTGTATTATTGTAATGTACTTACTTAAAGACATTCATTTTGTAATTACGAATATCCTGACAATAATTGGGTCCGCGCCAGGAAGTCCTCGATCTGCCCAAGGTTGTAAGTCTTGGACCTTGAAATGATGTATTGAATATATCGAGAAAATCTTGACGTGGAGTGGTGACTGTTACTCACCTAATTTCTGATGATTTAAAAAAAAAAAAATATTTTTATTAAAAACCTTTGTAACTTTTTTCCACTTATTTTTTTTTCGACCGGACCGGTTTCACCCTATCACGGGCATCATCAGACCGGCGCAATGAATACTAATTCTTTGTTATATATAGCATCGACGTCGGGAGGGAGTTCTCCTGTTTTTTTTTTTATTTATGACTTGAAATTTGTTTTATTGCTGACGGTACTATTTACTTTTATGCTTTTCAAAACTATCTTTAAAAGTAAATAGACGAGAGTTTCAAAATTAGAAATAATATTTCTGATGAATAATAGAAATGGTCTAGCGAGGTTGGAATCTGTCTACAGTAAGTTAATGCAGGCTGTTGTTTACAAAGAATTTCGTGAGAAAATTCGACTGAATTAGGCAGTTGACATTATTTATAACTTTTGACAATTTAACCGATAGAAAGGGAACAATGTCATGAATTTTGGAAATTGTCGATTTTTAGCAGCGTTTGCTGCACAAATGAAGTGATTGAAACAAAGAATAACATTGAATGAAAAATACAAATAAATAAAATGATGATCTTGTCATGGACACTAAACAATTTGAATTCATCCTACTACTATGATTATAAGCAGAAAACTTTGCTTGTATAATGATACAGCATTTAGATAGAAGATAATTGAACCCGCTACGCCTAAGTGGGAAAACGACACTACGGAATATTCGGTCACTAACCGGTCTTACTAAATATGAATGTTACTTCTAGTACTTATAGTAAAAATCAACATTGTGATAAAAAGTTCATTGCACGATAAAATTAGATAGTTCATTCATCGCACGTGATATGGTTGAATTGCACCGATTTAAAAAAATATATATTATAATTGAAGATAATATTAACAACTCTCAAAATGAAACATGAAAACGAAAAGACAAAGAAAAGAAAAGAAAAAAAAATAACGGTAGCAAATGGGACTGGAACCCAGGTAGTCATGGTCTATCCGGGACCCTGCGCTCTAATCCACTGAGATACAGCTCCGTTCCGTCAAACCGATACATATGACGGAACGGAGGTAGTCCCAATTGCTACCGTTATCTTTTTCTTTTCTTTCTTTTCGGTTTCGTGTTTCATTTTGAGAGTTGTTAATATTATCTTCAATGATTAAAAACATACCACGATGAGGTATAAAAGCTTCAATAAGTTATCTCAAAGGTGATTAATAAATTCATTTTCAAAATGCGTGCATTGTTCAATGTACACCGGTCGGCCTGCTTTCCGGTTTCGCTCCGCGGCGTGTTCGGAAATAATCTATTATTTTTAATGTCGAAATCTGGTAGCAGCAACAGCCATAGAGTGCGCCCCCGGCCAGGTGCGACTCGCGATCACACAAGTGGTATATCACAAACAAAGCTGAAGCCCCTTTAGTTGCTCACGTATACACCCGCAAACACACCCCGTCGTGCGCACACACTGATACGCGCGAACATTATTCTCACGCGCGGCATATTTTATACATTCTGTAGAGGTATATATACATGTATGCTCGTACTTTTTACATTCATGGTTAAGTTTCTAACTACGTTCGTAGTGTCATACCACCTTGTGCGTTAGTAACTACCTACCTACGCGTACCAATTTGGGGAACGGTATTTCAAATGGTGGTATTTTGTAATTTTGTTCCTAGATATAAACAGATGATGATTGTTTAATGTCTGTATACGTATCCGCGTACTGCTCTACAAACATTATATCAGTGTAGATTTAGTGAATACAAAAATGTATAATACGGATTTATGAATAGTTATTTTATTATTTCGTCAAATGTTGTAAAATATCTTTCTGGAGTCGTATGTATTAAATCAATAATAATTACATGTTTCAGGAGCAAAGCTTCCCTGTTCAGGATAAACTTATTTATTTTTGATTTACAGTATGAAATATAGGCCTATAAAGGAATTGATTTTCGTGATTTTAGAGGCACCTTTAACAATTATTCGGAGGCTAACGGTGATTAAAAAAAAGTTTTATCCCATTAACTTTGAAAATATAATGAAATGTAAAATTAATTTGTTTTTTTTTTATTAAAATAAGCATTATAGTGGACTTAAATTACATTAAAAAGGACCAATTAACATTCGGACACAAATTTGTCGTACATAATTTAAAATATCGAAAAAACATTTTTTTTTATGTTTTATTTCTATATTCTTATTTACGTAATCATATTTACATAACACATATGATATTTTTTTTATATACGATAAACCCGTAAATAATTTTCTACGTTGCCTCCAAAATTATGAATTTTTTTTCCATGGCACGTTCTTCATAATTTAAAAAAAAAATACTTCTCATCAGTACTAGATATTTACTAAACCTTTAATTTAAAAAAAAACATATCCTTTAGTTTGGATCGGTGTTTTGGCCTCAATTCGAAAATTAAGTTATGCATGAAACAGGCACCGCAGCCGTTCCTCTTAGCATCGACTAAAATCATTGTACTATCAATTCATACCTATATATTAAAAAATTATTTATTTAAAATATGAAAAATAAATAAATAATATTGATATACGTTTTAAGTCATTTCATGTATTGCATTGAATTAATCAGTCCTCTCCACGAAGACAGTTCTCTCGCTGCTAATCCCAGTGGGGAAGTTTACCGCAGTATTGGAGGGGTCTTAATTAGGGAAGATAATGCAAGTCTGAAGACCGATGCATCTAATGTATTCGCAGACTCATAAAAATACAACAAAGCTTATTGATGATTTTGGCCAGAACTCAGTGAATATACATCTATGTATATTTTCACTTGTGTCGATTAAAACAATCAAAGAAAGTTTTGTAAAGTTATCTAAAATTGTCTTTGGTTGGGGTGATTCAAACATCGAATTTCAGTGCCATTTTTATTCTACATTTGAACGGTCTCTGTTGAACGCAGATTCTCTGCCCATCTTTGCTTTTGATCAAAGTGTGATGAGCATAAGGATTATACGGTTTCGCTTGTCGACAACAATTTGATTATAAGCTCAAAAAGACAGAGAACCACAGAGGAAATAATACATAGAGATACCCTAACATACAAGGGGAAGAAACCGAAATAAGAGAGGCGGGGGGCGAGCTAGGCGTCCCACCAATTTATATGAAACGGCAACTAAGTAAAAAGGTTCGGCTTTTTTACAAAAATCGAATATTTTGTTAGAACGTTTAGTTTGACCCTTTTTACAAATGTTTTGTAATTTGCGTACCGCAGTCGAAATTACGCGAAACAAACGTGGACGGCAGTGAACTAAGCTGGCGTCAAAATGGGTATCAAGTGACCTTTGCCTCCAGCAGTCGAAATCGTACTTAGGGCATGTCTATTAAGTGTGACGTTAGTGCAGACAATCATCGTAAGACGGCCCGTTCAAATTATTAAAATTCAAAATGGTTGTGCAATTCGATTTGATGGTCATAAAGTGCGATGAAGATTAAAACAACCCAACCTTAATCCTACATTTAAAATGTTATGAACTGTTTCAGTAAACATTCTTATCAAGTAGGTTATGGTTTAGGTTAATATAAAATAAGTAAGTTGAACAAAAAATGCTATGTTTTTAAAATGATAATTGTTTTGTAGTTTCGAATTTTTTTTCTTCTTATAATTGTTTACACTGAAGGCGAGTCTACAAAACTGACATTTAAAAAACTGGCGCCGGTAATACAACCGTATATCAAATTAAGCAGGGTCCGGAACACGCGCCATGGTAACCCCACTTTAAAGCATAGGCAAGTTGGAGGGGTATATTTTTTAATGCACATTATTCAATCTTTTGTCCCGGAGAATTTACAATGTGTGGAAGCGTTTCGGAATTTTCAGATTTTAAATTATCACTCGATTCTGGCGAAATGTGGGCTTTTTTTTATTACAGGCCGCCACATTTTTGTCTAACGGCTCTTTAATGAAAATGACTTACGGCGACCCTCTACTTTTGTTTTAAAGTCGGTCCGCGCGCTCATTGGACCAATTAATTTTAACTCTCTGCCAAGTCACAGGAAAACCCTTGGACACACACATTTTTTTATCACGCACCTAATTACCGATTGTTGTGGTTTTTAAAGTATGTCAAAACAAGCAACGCGTTTGTTTATTTTTTTTTTTTTATTTTTTTTTTTTTTATATTAACGGACCATTGTACAATTACACAAAATACATATCACGAAATGAAATAAGCAAGAGCCACAGAAAAAATACAACGCATCCGAATTCGTGGTGGTAGATATATTAAATGATATTCTTCGAAGTTTATTTTCGTAGGGCCTAACAAAAATCGTTTAGACTGGTACTAAAAATTTCAATGCCCTGGCTTGAGTTAACAAGTCTCGACATTCTGATCTGTGGAAAATGATACCCGTAATTAGTAAAGTGTTGATTGAGGAACAGCAATTCATTGTTTCCGAGTTTAGTTCAAGGAATGTTGAATTAGATGAGTTGCAACAAAAGCTCTTTAGGGTTGACGCTTGGAATTATGCATGTAAAACAATATGTTATATTTTTTTTCTTCTCACACCTACAAAACATACCCACACATACACACACAATTATACACTACACACGTCACTCAGTAATAACTCATTGTGTGAATGAGACGTTACAAGAAAAATAACATTGATACCGACTGCGTAATATTTAATTTCTGGAAATTGTTTCTCAGTGTAACCAACTAACCCTTTTGTTACCATTTTTAAAATAAAATATAATATTATTCTTGGAAACACAATACATTGTGTTATTTTTAAATAATAAAAATGAATTTATTGACACAAAACAAAAAGTAACAAAAATACACCGGTAAACTCAACAAACAAATAACTTCAACAAACTTTGAACAAAGGCACCACAAATACAACCAATTCAAATAATGTAATTATGTTACTCTCGATATCAAAGGGGAGAAAATAGAATCAGTATAAAATGAAAATAAAATTAACGTTTGGATTTATAAATATACGTATTTTGTAGAAACTTTATTATTTGCTGTATTAATATTAAACATTCGGTCATATACAACCAATATAACCCACGTATTTAACACATAGCTACATAATGTAACTTGTTGTGAATTTTATGAAGAAACCTATTTTTATTTATTTTAATATGAATTGGTACCTCAGTAACAACAGATGATTGCTGAAATACAAAAATATCACATTTAAAAACAAAAAATTATACCTCATTGAAGTTTGTAAACCTCATTGTAATATTTAATCATTGAAGAAGAAAATATGAACAAATTCCAAATGAACCACGAAACCGAAAAAACAACAGAAATTAAAAATATCGTTAAATGTGGGCTTCGGTTTGGAAAAATAGACGGGGGTCGCCCACAAATGAGATGGAATGATCACCTGAAGAGAGCTGTCTAGAACTGGTAGAACTGAAGAGATTTGATGAAGGCATGGACTTATAAAGAAGTAGAAGGAACTCCGTTGATACAAATTACATATGATTTTTAAAGTACCTGCATTCTTTTTTGATTTTTATCTAAGTTATTTGTACATTTATGTTTACAAATTACTAATTATTACTTACATACTGTTGAAATTTATCTCGCTTAACGTAATGTGGTTCTTACAATCTATTTTGAATTTCCTAATTGTTGTAGTTTTCATGGTTTCCTGTATCGCATTATAATACTTCATCACTTTGTGGAATAAACTGGTTTGCGTATTGTCTTTGTTATTTTTACATAGTCTGATTGCATTGCACGTCCTTGTGTTATGTCTGTAAATCTCTTTGTTGCAAATAATTATAATTCAAAAATTTTGGTAATTTTTTTTTTAATTTGTAATTTTTCATGATATCAACAGATTTCGAGAAATCTGTGCACTGTTGAATGGAAAAAAAGATAATTGGTTTCTAAACGACACTTTTAAATTTTTGGTTGACGGAAATTCCAGGACGGTATACTTAACGCTTTTGTATGTATGGCCTCTGTCGTAAGAACAAATTCGTGTACGGACACGCGCCATTTGTGAAATTGTCGTAGAGCTGTTTTAAGGGGGCGGTTATGTTGTTGTTATTGCAGTGTCGATTTATTTAGGTAAGCGCGTAGGCATTATTAAATTCTTCATTTATATAAGGTGGGCACAGCAGGTTATGTGTAATAAATTTACAAATAATGGACAACTTTCTATAACGCCGTTTCGTGATAAAATCACCTAAAGGGCGCTTTACATTTTGCCAAAGTTGCCCCTTCTAAAAAGACATGTTGATGATTATCTCAAATTATGTAATTTTTAAAACGTCTTTGCCGAATCGAATATAAGTTGCATTTCGATAAGACACCCCCGACGCAGAGATCAGTCAAGTATCCCCCAGGGTATGTCATCTTTAGATGCTGATTTTTGAGAAAAGGATGGAGTTCGTTGGTAAGCGTGTAACACAAACTGACATTCCTCTTTGAAGTTAAATTTTGGAAATATCTTTGTATCAGTTCACTTGTATGTCATTGGTTATTTCCAAGTAATTATTTTTCTAATCATTGAAGAAGATAATATAAACACATTCCAAATGAAACACGAATCTGAAAAAAACAACAGAAAATAAAAAGATTTCAGTCGCATCTGGGACTCGAACCCTATCCGGGGCATCCGCTTAACCAACCTAGCTAATGAGACCAGTTTAATTTACGCCATCTACACCCATATCATATAAAATGGAGGATAATATTAACAAGTCTTGAACTTGAAGTATGATATCGGTGTAGATGGAGTAAATTGAACTGGTCTCATTAGCTAAGTTGGTTAAGCGGTTGCCTCGGATATGTAGAGGTCCTGGGTTCGAGTCCCGGATGCGACTGAAATCTGTTTATTTTCTGTTGTTTTTTCGGATTCGTGTTTCATTTGGGATGTGTTAATATTATATTATTCAATGATTAAATATTACAATGACGTTTACAAACTTCAATAAGTTATAAAAAATTGAATAAATTATTTTTCTAATCAAATGAAACACTCAAACTTTGTTTTAACCACATTTATTTTACACGCCTACCGGTTCCGTATACACTTTCCCTGACGATGGAACGGTTGTTCTGAAACAGGTAGGCGTGTAAAATCAATGTGGTTAAAATAAAGTTTGAGTGTTTCGTTTGATTATAATGGATAACCATAAAGTGATAGCTTCATACAATAGTATATAATTATTATTCTATTACTATTTGAACGTTACAAGTGTACAAAAATTCTTTGCCAAAAATATTCTGTTTCATCATCTTAAAAAGGACAAAATGGATATCACTCCTCATAATCATAATACCAGAGCAAAACAACTAGATGAGCTAAATGTACCTAAGTGTAATACTACGTTTAGACAAAGACACTGTTAATTTTTAGCTTTAAAATTTTATAACAAACTTCCACTTATTACCAAATAAAGTAATTCAATCAATATAATCATTAAGTCCAGCTTAACCTGGCTTTAGGAATTAACAGAAGAAGAACTAACTAGTATTCTTAAAACAACGTCATAGAAGTTACAGAAAATACCCTTCCCAAACCTTGAAGTTGAAATATAGAAAGTCACTGAAACCCCTTACTCGAAACCTAGTTCTCTTCAACACAGGATCTCCTAATTAGGAGGACTATGAAAAAAAATTCTGTAATATATGTTTTTTTTTCAATATTTATATCTTACCTTAAAATGTCAAAATTATATAGAAATTAATAAAAAAATTAAAAGCAATAATATTTTTTTTTAACAATCTACAAGCATCTCTTCAAATATATTTATATTATCACAGATAATGCTTTAGGCGTTCAACTCCTTTAAAGAATTCTTCCAAAAAACCGATAACATATTTGCTTTAAACGGTTTGATGGGCGCCTCCAGCAAAGAAACATGGCAGCAAAAGTTCGGCGTAACCTTCCTTGTTCAGCCTGTCCCTCTCCGGCTACAAGTTCCGAAGTTTGCTGCTGTTCGCAACAAAGTATTGACACAAGTCATGTTCTGCAGTTGCACGCCAGTAACAGCAGTGGCAGGACACACCAAGAAACAAAGGTCTGGCGCTGGGCGACAACGGAAAAACGTCACTTACTTTGGCACAACTTCGTTGCAAAATATTCACGAGAAGCATATTGTATTATGCAACGACACAACCACACCGCCAACTACCGCATCCAATTCACACTGCATTTAATTGGATCCATAATTTAGGCACTTTACCGCACCATTCTTTATTGAAAATAATATCTAGTCGCAATTTATTGCTATTGCTATATCTATTGTTATATCTGTTGCTATATCTATTGCTATATCTATTGCTATATATATATATTGCTATATCTATTCCTACATCTATTGTTATATCTGTTGCTATATCTATTGCTATATCTATTCCTACATTTATTGTTATATCTATTGTTATATATATTGCTATATCTATTGCTATATCTATTGCTATATCTATTGCTATATCTATTGCTAAATCTATTGCTATATCTATTTCTACACATATAATAATAATTGTATTATATCTATTGCTATGTCTATTGCTATATCTATTGCTATACATATAACAATAATTGTATTATTTCTATAGCGTCGTTTTTATGGGAAATCACCCCAGGGGCTTCTTCTTCTTTAATTTAATATACCATTTTTCATAATTTCTCTACAATTATGCACATCTTCTCTACACGCACTTTCTTCCATAATTATTATTATTTAATTTCTTATAATAGTTAATGGTTAACATTAGTTTATTGTTTGTGTTAATTTATAACTATTTATCTTTTGACTGAGTTTTTGTAACTAAATTGTTCACACGTAAGTGAAAACATCTGTAAAAACACCTTATAAATAAATTAGTTCAGAAGCCTTCTTCATTCCAGGCAAAATAAGATATTGTATGGACATACGTAATAGATTTTATAACAATATAAATTTAATACATACCTGTATGTCTGCCTTTTAATTTGTAATAATTTACTACGTATGTCTAAATAAATAAATTGAAAAATTAATTAATTAATTAATTAATAAAATGGTACTGTACAGCCTAAATTGCCTAACTAATAACATATCACTCAGACTAATAACTAATAACTTACAGCTTAGATTTATCACTAATGGCTTACAGCTAAGATTTATAAGTAGTGACTTACAATATCTAATACTTATTATTATACTTAAAATCTATTGACACGGATAGACTATATCTGCTCATACATATTTATGATCAAATGGGTCTTGATAAGCAATGCTGCTATTTGACTTATAACTATCGGCGGAAATTTATAGTGCCAGCGATGTATGAGAATTTTGTATACGAGATATAACGCTACGCACTCGGCAAACTTAACCCTGTGATTCCTGAGTTTATTTGTGTTAAAAAATGTAGATTTACATTAAACTTTTTGATCTCCGGTGACTTATTTTTTTTCAACTAAAAAAGTTTAAAAAAACTAATGTATTTCTCAGTTCTGGTAAGGGTTTGGAGGTTGAATGACCTGTAAAACTTTTAATTTAAAAAAAAAATGGAGAAAAAAAATTTCACTGCCGACTAAATTTCGTTTTTGTACGAGATTCTTTTCACATACGATTTTGCTATTTGCAATATTTAGCAAAAAATGCGGCAGGTATTAGCCAATTGTTTTTAAGGCATAGCATTACATCCCAGTTGGTGATATTATCTATGAGTAGATAATACCAATGATACAACCATATTTGAATAATGGAAAAGAAATAATCAATTTTTAATTATTTTTTATTGAGATTTAACACCTCATTTTAATATTTAATCATTGTAGAAAATAATATTAATATAACCTAAATGAAATATAAAAACGGAAAAAGCGACAAAACATAAAAAGATTTCAGTCGCATCTGGGACTCGAACCCAGGACCTCAGCCTATCCGGGGCAACCGCTTAACCAACTTAGCTAATGAGACCAGTTCAATTTATGTCATCTTCATCGATATCATATCTCAAATTCAAGATTTATAAATATTGTTCTCCACTTTTAATCCCATATTATGGGGTGCAAATCAAATCTTTTTTATTTTCTGTCGTTTTTTTTCCGTTTTCATGTTTCATTTAGGTTATGTTAATATTATTTTCTACAATGATCGAAAAGAAATACTGTGGAAAACACCAATTATGTACGTCAATTGAAACCTAATTTCAAAATTCAATGGTGTTTTTACTATTTATTTCTTAAAAAAAAGTATTCGATATCTGAATGCGCAACTCTGTCTCATTTTTCAAAATTTTAGTGTTTAATTGAACAATAAATTCTCTTAAATATGTTAAAATTGATTAATCGCATTTACCTGCACCTTAAAAAGCCGCTTATGTTTATAATTTCTTCAAACGATTGGTTTTTACTTTGTGGCGTCATTATTAATAAACGAATTTAAAAATATACTTAGTATTCACCACTTCACAAGTATACAATGATATCGACATTAACTATTATTATTTATTCATATATTCCTGACAATGAAAGCATCGCTTTCGAAACATGTAGATATCAATATATATTTGTGAAGTGGCGAATACTAAGTATATTTTTTAATTAATTTATTGTTAATGTTTTCTTTATTGTTCACATAAATATTTTGTGATGTATTTATCGACTTGAAACTATTAACCTCTCCATTATATTTTATACAAGGTTTGACGACATTAAAAACTAATTTAAAAAAATGTATATTAAAATACTAATTCAAAAACATTATTCCAGAACTGAGTGCGATTGAAATGTATCAAATAAAATTTATCTGTTTTGACATTTCAATAAATAACTCTACTTTCGGAAAACAATCTAAAGAAGCCATATATGTATACGGTTGAAGATATCTGGGACGCCCGAGGAAAACACGATCAAGTGAATCATATATTTGAGTCGGCTCATATCATGTGTCAGAATAACCGAATGCTATATATGATAAGACGTGGGAATGTGAATGAAGCAAGGAGTGTGTGCCAACCGAGTTGTTTAAGCACTGATTAGCTGAAGTATCCGGGCAACGGCAGGTATTTCAGCTTCTACTACGGGTATTTATGAATGGTTTGGAGTGATGTTTTGAGGTTGTGATGTGTTACTACTACTCCTACCCAGCAATTTTCCTCTTAGCTTGGAACGTCAAGTGTGCAATTTTTTTCCGAAATCTTATGTAGACGGTGACCTTTTCTTATTTTGAAGGTCAAGTGTATAAAATTTTATCAAGCTCGGAATAAAACTGTAGATTTGTATACATAACAAACGAACACCGCCCGGGATACTCTTTTTTAATATATATAGATCAAACTTAGGTTCATTCAACCTATAATGATCTAAGAGTGGACTGCCTAAAACACCATAACTTAAAAAACTTCATAGCAGCTTGCGCATTGCCCTGGCTCCATCAGACCAGCGAGTACAGCGCGTAGCTACGCAAGCCCGGTGTTGCCCGCGCACCCCACCACACGCAGGCACATCGCACATCAGCAACAGGATAAAATCATAGCGCAAGGGGCCGCCGGAGTGCTAGACCGTCCGTCCGTCAAGTTGTCGAGGGATAAACGGCGGGCAGATGTACTCCGTAACAAAGGGACATTTGTTGCACCCAGATGGATTCAATACGCACCCCATGCATTTGAATTAAATATAACGCGCCTGCTGAATCGACGCTATAAAAAATACTGTATTTCAGATATGATTTGTTATCATCCGCCAACAATGTACCAATGTTTTTTTATTGTTTGGGTTTCATCGTGTTTATTCGATAGAACAATAAAAGTGACGCGTGTTATATGGACGCGTTTATAGTTCCGTTTTATATGGGTGATTTATTTTATGAAAAAATAAAATGCTGGGTCGGCAAATAATGGAAAATTGCTCTTTAAAAAATTGGAATGTACCTTTATAAGTGGAGGTTTTCTCCAAAGAGCGTATCTGCAGTTAACTCCAACAATGATGTAAAAATTGAAAACAAACTGGTATAGTAAATGTGTAGTACAATTTTATCACACTTTAAAAATCCACTCGTTCACCAATACTGCCCAAAAGCGAGTCCGAAATTAATCCCATACGTGCGTTATAAATCTCGCGCGTAAGGGACTTTCTGTCTTTGTACATAGTAGTGTTCGGAAGAATCAACAGATTTTTTTTGGTGATTATTTTTTTTTAAGTTATTATTAAAATAAGTTAAGAGGAACGGCTGCGCGGCCTGCTTCAAACATAGCTTAATTTTTGATTTGAGGTCAAAATACTCACCTAAACACAATGGTTTTTTTTTTCATTAAAAAGTGTAGTAAATATCTCGTACGGATCAGACGTAATTTATTTATTTTTGTTTTAGATTATGAAATATAGGCCATTAAAGGAATTGTTTTTTCCCGATTTAAAAGGAACCCTTAACAATTATTTAGCGGTTAACGGTGATTTAAAAAAATACCCCATCTCCTTTGAAAATATAATAATATATAAAATTAAAAATTAAAAAAAAAATGTTAAAGTAAGCATTACGGTGGACTTAAAATTTTATTAAAAACCACCAATTTACGTTGGAACACAAATTTTCCGTGCATAATTTAAATATAGACGTTTTTTATGTTTCTTTAGATGTTGACGAGCTTCCAGAATGAAAAAATCAAGTTTTCGGGTTTAGACAATGAAGGAATTAAAAAAAGTTGTTTCACTGACCCATGTTCAAGTGCAAAAGATATATATTTAGAATCACACCAAGGCGTGGAGCCAGACAGTCATATTAAATCGCAATCACGAATAAAATACCAAATCGATAAAACGTTTCTACTTGTATCCTCGCGGACTTTTAATGGACTGATGTCAGTTCGAAGGATATGTTATGACGAATAGCGGCCCGACGCAATTCTATTTTTGAAAATTAATCATTTTGCGATTGGTGCACGGCTTTAGATGTAATCAGCAATTCACACAACAACGAGCACTGTCTACTTGTTATTTCTGCTCTTTGATACATGATATGTACATGTCCAATGCGCCCAATTATTGCGCTTCTCGCAAACTGATTGATGCTCAATGGTCACTATACGCAATACAGGCTAACGTGTATGTATGAATTCAGTGTAGAATGAGTTTAATATTTCTCATACTTACTAATAAAAATGTTTCAACATCAGGATTCATAGATAGAGAGAAACAGTATATTCCATCATTGACGAAGATCAGAACCATTAAAGTGAATGTTTTGCATTACCGATCATGTTTTTAACCATCTACGAATCAACCTGAAGAAATGCGTAGAAAGCCTAACATTTCAACGTAACAATTTATTTGTAGCGACTACCCCATTCAGACTTCAATTGAAAAAATTCTTGCATTCGCACATCTGCAAAAAAAAAACAACAAAAAAACAACAACAACAAAAATGTATATAACTAGCTGAAGTACCCTGAGCTGCCCGGCGATATTAATTATACAATTATGCGGTTGTGATGTGTTACTCCTACCTTACTCAGTATTTTTTTTCTTATTTTGAAGGCATTTTATATTCAAATGTGCTAAATTTGATCAAGAAATACTAACATTCTGCTTCAAGGGATTGGAAAGGAGAAAAGGGTTGTTTTTTTTGTAATTTATGTTTTTTGTGTAAATTTCATGTAGACAGTGACCTTCATCTTGTTTTGGAGGTTAAGTATGCAAAATTTCATGGTACTCGGAATATCACTGTATATTTGTATATAAAACAAACAAATACCGCCTCGGACACTCTTCTCTATATATATTTCACGAAACTAGCAGAGTTCGCAGTGGGACAGTTTTTCCTACTTCCGAAACAAACACCCAGATTTTCTTTCCCAGGCTTTATTTTAAAGATTATGCTAACAGCGTCGCCGTAGAGCGCATTGATCATTGATCAAAAGTGCTGTATAAGTTTCTTATACCGATATGGATGTATGCAATCCATCAGCGTAACCAGCCGGCGTGGCGTACTAATAACAATCTTCTACTTAACAAACACCGATATAAGCCGAGACTTTCCCAACCGACTCAACTCAACCCGCTCTTCGTTTCCACTCTCGGGGCACAGGGCGGAAGGCGTGCGGATGGCATGGGGTTGGGTGTGGGGGGGAAGGGGGAAGGGAGAGCTAGTCTGGAATGGCAATCAACTTAAGTATAATAATATGATACGATGTTTGATTACACATGCAGTAATAACTACCGAAGCCTGCGAGGAGTGGTGCCGAAGCTGCGGCTCGTATTAGATCCTGGGATTTAATATTAACTGAGATAAGTTCCCATTCATGTTTATTTCAAGAATTCCCCGTTCGTATTGTGTAGCAATTTAAACTACATTTCTCAGTAATGTTTCAAATTGTTTTGTAATAATTTATTCACAGCTATAGTATTCAGCCAAAAACAGTGGCGGCTGGCTTCATATTTTCAAGCCTCATGATTAATTTTTGAAAAAAACCCGTTCTTCATTGTTGTACCCGATTTTTTTTAAACTTTTAAAGTCTATTTTTGAAGCAGATTTTCTAAAATCTGAGGCCGTAAACACCAATGGCGTGGATTGCTGTATAACCAAAGGTAGGCTGTGTGTAGTTTTTTTAAGTTGGAGTTTGAATCGGGCAATGAATATTTCAAAATGGCTAGTTTATTATCATTTTCCTCAGATTATAGTGGCCAGCTGAATAAATGAGCATTCAGGTTCATTACCAAATTCATGAAAAAATTTAATTCATAAATTTGTCGCGTTTTTAAATATTTAAATTTTTAATGAACTACGCCACCACGCACAATCTACCTAAAAAAATTCAATAGCTTATAAAAACTTTTTTTTTTAAAGTTTCACAGTTTAAAAAAAAAAAAAAAACTTTATTATACGAATGCCACCAAAAGGTCTCTAAGGCTGGTGAACCATTACTGTACGTAAAAAGATTAAAAAATTTCCCTATTAAACTTCTTTAAAGCAGCTGTAAAGTCATTTTCAGAACTGTTTTTTTTTCTATTTGTAATGTTTAATTCATTGAAAAATAATATATAGTATATTTGCGCACGTTCCAGAGTGGAATATACTCTCAGTATTGCCCTGGTGAAAGACGTTGCTTGAAATGGCTTTTAGCCGTGTTTGGTGACCAGATCTGAATAGCCAGGTATTTCCCCACCTTCCTCTTCCTCTTCTCCTTCCCCTCCACAATACCTTCAGCCTCGCAACATTTCCCAATTGGGGATTCCATAGTCTCACTGGCTCCAGACGGTTGGGAGCAGTTGGGACTCTTGTGCGGTATTCATGTAAAAAAAAGTTTAATTTTCATTATATACGTGAGTGTGTAATTAACATATTTTTTGGTTGTTGACGATATAATTAAATGTGAACGCCATTGGAAAAATAAACTGTAACGATAATTGTCGAACTTACTGTTTCTGGGTTGTAAGCGCTGTTAGGAACAAATTAATATTTTCGACTCACTCCCGTGAAAAAACTCAAAAGAAAAACCCTGGGAAGCCACGTAAATAAACTTAGTATAAAATGGTATTTTTTCTATAGCGCCGTTTAGGGCGCGTTACACTTTCTTATTAAAATGTATAGTCCCTTTTAAATAGAAACGTTTTTATACCTTTCTTAGAGGTTTTGATAAAAAATCTTACTTCAAGCCAAATGGAAGGTCATTCCAAGAATGTGGACCCAGTACATTAAAACCTTTGTCACAATATTTAGCAGCATTCGTACGAGAGGGTTCAATCAGTCTGTTTGAACCCTGACGCATCAAACTTGGCCGATCTGAGCGTGAGTTGCCTCTGAATAATATTATGGCAGGTTTTATCACGCATTGAATAACTTTCCCTAAAAAAAACTTAGAGTGAGAACAATTTTTTGATTGTGTTTGTTTTTTTTATTTATTTTTTAATAAAACTTTAATTACTTACTTTATTTATTTTTTAAAGAGTTATATTGATTTTATTTATTAAAACAGTTCTGCTGGGTACCTAATTATTACTAAGCGTTACAGCTGTTTAGGCTTCCGAAGATATTATGAAACTGGCAAATAACTGTAATGCGTAATAATAATTAACTTGGCGATTTTTTTTTATTCATTTTAAAAAAAAATTTACATAAGTAAGATTTTATAAAAAAATGCATAATAATTAAATGAAATTCCACAAATTGAAAACTATTACGACTTATTTACAACTACCATGATACGGGCATGAGCCTAGTATGGTGGTTGAGAGAACATTAATAAAATGTAACATGTAAAAAGTTAAAAATAAAATAATAATAATAAGTTCAAAAAATGAGAAGAATCATCGAGAATCGAAGAAGTGTTAGAAGTGGCTATTTCACCTATATGGCTATATCGCAAAGCGCCTTTGGGTGATTTTTTAGAAAAGATGCGCTATAATAATCATTCAAATATTATTATTATTAGCTATATTTAGTGACCAAATCTAATCATTTCTAGCCTTTTCTACTCTTTTCCATTTACTCCAAATAATTCGTCCTAACAAAATTCACCATAACTGTAAATTTCTTAATTATCTATATATGAAACGTTCATAAACATCACAGGCATGAAAACATCATCTGTAAATAAACTCAAAAACCATATCAAGATCACAGTACTACCACATTGTGCCGGAATGACAAATTTAAATTTAAATGGAGATCGAGAAATGAAATGTTCAACAGCCAAAATCTCTGAAATGCCTTTTCGCTGTTGGAACGCAGTCGTTGCAACGTCCTGAATGGCTTTCCGCTCATGCATAATTCACATCCCACTGTTAGTTTCTCATAGTTTATAGTTAAATAGTAAAATATAGAAGCCCGTTAATAATAAAAACAATTTGCAATGGTTTTTTTAGTATTTATTTCCAGGACAATACCGAAACATAATGTGGTTTTAAAGATGCTCTTACTTACGAGTAAACAATCCAGTTACAGAAACTCGGTTATTAGTCAATCTCGGATATGATATTTATTTCTTTGTTTGTGGTTAGTATTGCTTTTGTTCTAATGAATAGGGGGATATTGGGGTAATACTGATTCATTCCTTTCCTTCCTCACTGTGTTACTTTCCAAAAACAACAGTTTTCATGAAAGCGTTCTTACGAAAAGGGTGGACAGATTAAAAAGATTTTGTGTTTGATAAAATATTTTATGTTTTTCATTTCTTACTTTTTGCTCCGTTTTCCTGGCCTACGTTTAACAGGACCTTCATTAGATGCACCATAAAATTCTATGTAGTAAACCGATTTAATGTAGTATGATATTTACGCAGGTCATGTGTGTAAAAACCTCCCGCCAAAGCGAAAAGGCCCGACGCGGAATTCCGGTTGAAGTACCTCCATTGCTTACTTTGAATTCCCCACAAAACTGAATTTCTCGATAACTTCCTGCTCTTTTCATTTCACTAGATATCTGAAAATATTATTGAAGTGGTAAGGAAGATGTTTTATTTTCATTTTCATGGCTTAGAAATCTTACAATTTCGCTGATCTTTTTACGTGATGCGCCACTCGAACATTTATTTAATAAAACTCTCAACAAGCGTTTTGTTTTATTTGATAAAACGATTATTTTACCACAAATAGGGTAAACCACTGACATTTTTCATTTTTTAGAAAATACGAGTAGCGTAAATCGATGCCGGTTCAAAATATCGCATTAAAGCGTAATGGCATAAAGACAGGTAGAGCAGGTATCTAGCAGGGGCGCCAGCCTGCTTTTTGCCCTTAAGTGAATAATTACTATTTTACTGGAGGAACTTAATATTTTTCATACTTGGTGCGTAACTGCATATCCTTGAAAAAGTTCATATTTAATAAGGTCCTAAACCCTTCACAGTCCGAATTTTCTTTTCTCATTGTTTTGTTTTGTTTTTTTTTTTTTTTAAATTAAGTAAAAACAATCTTAAAACATTTAACGCTGTATTATCTTTTGGTATTTTTCTTTTTAATAAAAACGTTAACTGAAAAAAAAAATCATTGCGATTTTCATACACAGTATTTGCACACGGTTGACATTTGTCAAGTGGGAACGGGTCGCTTCTACGACTCGTGTTGTATTTCCTGCCTCCTACAACATGGGTGTCTTCAAAACCCAGGTTCACTTCTTCCTATTCTCTAAAAGACCCCCCACAGCATCCCCGAAGATGTTATAGATCTTGAGGGAAATTATAATCAAACATCAGAAGGCCTATTCTGGTTCTTTTTAAGGAAAATTCTAAAGACACACTTTTGACAGATTGCATAACAACTGAATTGAATTTTTAACACTGCTGATAAGTTTCTTCTGATAGGCCATGAAAATGAAAATAAAACATCTTTGTGTAACTAAATTACGTAGATAATATTATGCCGTGAATAGAACTTCTCAAGAAAATTATACGTTTTTTGAAGGGTTAAATAAATACATGGTATCGTAGCAGAAATGCAAAATTTTCAATCGCATTTATTTCCATTGTACAAAAATGGGGTTTGAAAAATCTTGCGCAAGTAGTAAATTATACAACTATTGCATACTTATTCGTTGCCTCCCAAAATTTAAATACAACTTTAAATAAATTAACAACAGAATTGTCTAAAGTGACATGATTTTAGTCAGTTACAATATTCAACGATATTCTGATACAAACAAATTGAAGCCCTATCCGTTTATTACTTCAGATAAATTCAATTATTAATATCGCTTCGTTAAATTGCAACGTATCGGCAACATCAATCTTGTGTGCATTACACCGTGCGGGGTTTAGCCGTGCATATTGAAGTTACCACCAGTACGGCATGAGCGTGGGGCTGTGGCAGAGGCAGGGGCGGGGGCGGGGGCAGGGGCAGGGGATATGACAAGCGGCCGTCCCGTGAAGCAACCAACACTATGGAATTAGCAGTATCGCGTCGCTGCGCCGCACAAATGTCCAACAAGCAAAACCAACTGTACCTTATGTATAAAATGTCATATTTGACAACATTTTTTTAATAAAATAATGTAGAATACTTTCTTACCTAAGTTGCAATCACACTGTGATGATATTGCCCAGCCGTGCTAGAAATTTATTTAACTTTCCAATCTTCTTCCTCTCTCGACTCCATTCAGCTTCACAACATAAACCAAATAGGGATTGCATAATCTTTCTGGCTCCGGAGAGTAGGTAGCAGTTGGAGCTCTTAAAAGGACGAAAGAGAACAACTGCTCACCGTGTACTGTTCTCAGTTCAACTTAAGAACGACCTGCTACAGTTACAAAATTCAGTTCCTGCTGCGCATTCCCACTTACTTGCGTTTCTGAGACATTAACCCATTCATACCGTGTGATAAATCGATCATATTTTGCTAATGAACTCGAGGACAATAATTGTGATTCATTGACTTTCGATTTTTAAGTGTATCGTTTGGGGATTTTTTTGATAATGGCGTTGGTGATATTTTCAATTTCGTATTAATTCCTTAGTCGATTTGATAAATCTGATGACACATAAAACGCAACATGTATTTTGTAATATTATTATCGCCATCGTTATTTAAATATATAAATTGTCTTCAATTTTTGTTTGTGGGTGGGTAATAAGAATAGAATTTAATAAAATAATTCAATTTATTAATTTAAATACTGGGTTTGAATGTATTAGCAATGCTAAGAGAATACCGTTGTGTTTCTAGGTAGTTCTTGCATTCGTTTCTAGCTCAAAAGAGCCGTATAGTATTGCAATTTTCTCTTATACTCACAAAATGGCGAGTATCAGTCTAAAATACATTAATTCCGTGCTACAAGTTTAAATAAATTACTATTATGCAGCTACCTACTTCCATTTGTTGTGTGTGTGTGTTTTTTTTTTTAATATAATAGCTCGTTCAAAATATATGTTTAAGACGTTTTTATTCAAAATAACCACGGAAAATGATAAATTTTGTTCAATTGATACAATGAACGTATAAGTCATAAACTAAACTATAGGTACAGGCAATAATAAAGTACAGCCAGATTGATTATTCAGACCACTGTGCGCCGTGGCGCATGCCGTATGGTGTCGCTTCCATCCCCCCTCGCCCGCTATTGCAGCGCGAGGCCCGTCTGTGATTGCATAACTTCGGCCTTGCTAAGTGACAGATATTTCCTAACAATATTATTAACATTGTTCCGTGGACCCGGACCGCACTTCATTAGGGAAATAATTCCGGGATATTATGTGATAAATGCATGCAAAAGTGTTTAAATTTAATTAACTTTGGCAAAAAGATTAACTTTTTTTATGTGACATCAAATATAGCAAAAACCATTTCAAGTAACGCATAAATGATGGTCTTTCTATCATTCTGGAACATCTACCACTCTGGAACTCTGCAAATATAATAAAATATGTCTATAATTATTTTATTTTATTTTAATTATTGAAGGTAATATTAACAAATCTCAAATGAGAATATGAAACAGAAAATATGAAAATAACGGTCGTATCCATTAGTCGAATCCGAGACTTCTCGGTCTATCCGAGATCTGCGCTCCAACCAATTAAACTATTACAACCCCATTTTTCTCCGTCATTTTTATCGATGTCGTCCATCAATTTAAGATTTGTCATTATCATCTTCAATATAAGAACTGTTATTATCATCTTCAATCTAACTGTTATTATCATCATCAATTTAAAAGCTGTTATTATCATCTTCAATTAAAAAACTGTTATTATCATCATCAATTTAAAAGCTGTTATTATCATCTTCAATTAAAAAACTGTTATTATCATCATCAATTTAAAAACTGTTATTATCATCTTCAATTTAAAAAAAATGTTATTATCATCTTCAATTTAAGAACTGTTATTATCATCTTCAATTTAAGAACTGTTATTATCATCTTCAATTAAAAAAAAACCTGTTATTATCATCATCAATTTAAAAACTGTTATTATCATCTTCAATTTTAAAAAAATGTTATTATCATCTTCAATTAAAAAAAAAGTGTTATTATCATCTTCAATTTAAGAACTGTTATTATCATCTTCAATTAAAAAAACTGTTATTATCATCTTCAATTTAAGAACTGTTATTATCATCTTCAATTTAAGAACTGTTATTATCATCTTCAATTAAAAAAAAAACTGTTATTATCATCTTCAATTTAAGAACTGTTATTATAATCTTCAATTTAAGAACTGTTATTTCAAGATTTTTCCCGAATATATTTGCAATCTAGATATTGTCTCGAATATACCTTTCCTTTTGATTTTAAACGGGACATCTTTTGACTATTTCTACAAGTCTGGGATTAATTTGGGACCGTAACCTTTTTTTATTTTCATTTTATCATTTGAGATTTGTAAAAAAATATTTTCAATAATTAACAAAATACATATATGTACATTTATTATAATGAGGTTTTTAAACTTCAACAAATTTTTATTGTTTTACATTATTTTATGTTAAATAACACATTAATAAAATAATATTATGCTAGAATGTACTGTTGCGATGTACAGATATGAATAATTTACCCATTTTGGACAACAAGTGAGTTGGCGTAGTTCAATTCGGAGCAGTCGAAATTATGTTTCCGGTCGGTAGTTGAATATATGTGTCTACCACACACTCGCTTTGTAATTTTCACTCTATTATATCAATAAGTTATAAGTCGTTGTCAGTAGTACCAGCCTTGAAGTGGTTGTATGGGTGAGGCCACTATTTTGTATTTAACTAGTTACAGTTCTTCAGCCCAATATAATACTAGTCGAATTAAAACAAAAATTATGTTTGAATATCTGATCAATTCAATAATTCTTCATTTTATTACTGTCGCAAAAGTGTTATTCAATTTTCATAAATATATGTTTTTATAACTATACGTATAACAACAAGCAAACATTGAAAGAGGAAACATTTTACATATGCTTTTCAATCTCAAAAGTATTGAACAAAATATGTTATATAAATATGTAATATGTTATTTTGTTAATAATTTGTGTGTTATTATTTTGTTAATACCAAAAAATAACACACCCCCATACACACAAGCTCAGCTTAATTATAGGGGTACATCTTATATAAATATTGAACTTTTGAAAAATATTGTAACCTTGTTTAATTATTAATAATGTATCTTTTTTTGAATAAATTAAATTTAAAAAATATATAATTTTTTTTTTTTTAAATGTACGATTAATATGTAAGTTAGGAATAATATGTAAGGTATATAATTAATATTTGTACTTTAGGAATAATATGTAAGTAATATTAATAATATTTGTAGCTTAGGAATAATATGTAAGTTATATAAATAATATTTGTAGCTTAGGAATAATATGAATGAAGGGAATAATATGAAAGATATGAATAATATGTCAGATAGAAATAATATTTAAGATTGGAATATAACGATAAATAACATATGTAGCTTAAGAATAATTTGTAAGATAGAAAGAATATGTTAGATAGGAATAATATGTACGATTTATAAATAATTTTACTAATATAGGAATAATATGTGAGATTTATAAATAATGTATATGTAATATAGGAATAATATCTAAGATATGTAAATTATTTGTGTAGCTTGAGAGTAATATGTAAAATTTATATATGTAACATATGTAAATAATTTATGTATATTGGGAATAATATGTAAAATTTATAAATAGTATATGAAAGATAGTAATAATATGTTATATAGGAATAATTTGTTAGATTTACAAAATATATAATATAGGAATAATATGTAAGATTTATAAATAATATACGTAATATAGGAATAATAGGTAAGATTTATAAATAATATATGTAATATAGGAATAATAAGTAAGATTTATAAATAATATATGTAATATAGGAATAATATGTAAGATATATAAATAATATATGTAATAGAGGAATAATGTGTAAGATTTATAAATAATATATGTAATATAGGAATAATATGTAAGATTTATAAATAATATATGTAATATAGGAATAATATGTAAGATTTATAAATAATATATTTAATATAGGAATAATATGTAAGATTTATAAATAATATATGTAATATAGGAATAATATGTAAGATTTATAAATAATATATTTAATATAGGAATAATATGTAAGATTTATAAATAATATATGTAATATAGGAATAATATGTAAGATTTATAAATAATATATTTAATATGGGAATAATATGTAAAATTTATAAATAAGAAACGAAAGAATATGAATAATTGTAATAATATGCAAGATACGAATAATATGTAAGTTAGAAATAATATATGAGATAAATAAATAATGTAATTAATAAAATAAGATAAGAATAATATTATGAATGTAGTTAAGTATAGTAATATATATTTAGTTTATTTAAGAAATTATTTATTATTTAGCATAGTTAACACAAGGGAATCGAAAAAGTAAGAAAAAACGGCTTTTTTATTTGCTTAAGCAAATAAATGACGTTTTCTTTATTAAAATACTCGTTAAGAAAATACCGCTCACTTCAAATGTTTTAATTTTGATTTATTTTATAGTTTTAGCAGTTAAAACCATAATAAAAAATATCTTTAAAATCTAGCGGATAAAAAAAAGATTAAATCTTTTTCCTTCCGACGATTCAAATCTCTGCTGGGATTGTTATGCTATTTTCTGGCCGTTCAATTTGCAATTCCTATGCTAAATTTCCACTCTGCGGTACAAATTTGTAATGGGACTTTATACTGAAGAGTGTTTTCATCCATACTGCGGTATTCAGAATGGGCTGGTAAAGTTTTTATTGTTCCAATAATTGCTCTTGCTATTCCCGGTTATCCCTTACAGTCTCGAGTGTCCACCGGCAATACCCTTCACTGCTTAATGAAGATATCGAATATAAATTAGGACAGTTCTTTATTACCAAAATTTTTGAAAATCGTTAATTTTTTTTTAAATATTTAATCAGATATTAAAATGATTTTTACCTTTCCCTTATATTGCTCGAAAATTTAACAAGCTGCTATATACCCAGTGTAAAATGTATACATTGGGAGATTTATTTTTTATTTGAATAAAAATAAATTATCTACGTTTATTATTTACGTAAATCGGTATAATAATAATAGGTGTATCTGTACATATATATATAGATAAATGCCGTTTGAGTGCTAAAAACAACAAAAAAATTGGCCACCCACAAAAGGCACGATACGTCCATTACTGCCGGCAGATCACCGGTGACGACCGTTCATCGTGGCAGGGCGCGGCGGGAGAAACCCCGCACCTCTCTTACTCACACCGCCGCATCTCTCGGCCAGTTAGCAGGCGCACATATTTTTTCCCGTTTTTACGTAATTTTTTTGTTCTTTTGGTTTTGATAAATACATATATATATATTGTAATTGTTTTATCGAATACATACATTTAAGTTATAGCGAAGAATGCCTGAAATTTGATATGGTAATTATTATTTAATAGAATATGATATGCCAAGTAACTTTACACAGATATTGAAATATTTAAAGACAGGTCAACTTAATTGACAGCACCCGCTAGGAAACGTTCGGTATATTATTGTGTTGTTTTGTTCGACAACGTTTTGTAACAGTTTCATGTCACTTAAACTGCGCATACATGAAGGAGAACGTTTGTATGTCTCACTTAGATCTCTCGAATGGTGAGCTCTGAGGTTATGAAATCGTTTCCTTTCTCTTTAAGGTCTATCTAGGTCACTTTAATAAATTACCATAATTAAAGAGTAGTTAACAGTTAATCGATGAGTTTTGATACCAGTTAATCTGTAAGAAATGGTTTAGGATGCAGGCGAAATCTCTGCCTACTTTAATTTTATTATTTTTCTATTATTTATCACTCTTTGTGTTAGTACCGCACAAGAGTCCCGACTGCTCCCAAACGTCTGGAGCCAGTGAGACTATGGCATCCCAAATTGGAGTATGTTGTGAGGCTGAAGGTAGTGGGGAGGGAAGGAGATAAGAAAGAGGAAGATACCTGGCTATTTAGATCTGATCATCAAACACGGTTAAAGCCATTTCAAGCAACATTTCATTTCATTACTGAACATATCTACCACTCTGGAACGTGCCACAAATATGGTATTTATTATTTTAAATGAATAAATTGAAAAACACTGAACACTTTTTACTATTAAACAAATTACGTATTATTTCTATAATATGTAATTTGTCTATTTGTAAATTGGATTTGGGTGAACATTTTTTAAACCTTAATTTTTTTCCATAAAAATTTTTTATTTCAAATATAATTGCTATTATTCAAACGCCTTAGTTAATTAGTATTAAAATTTCCTGCATAAAAAAATTACAATCGCTGCAAATCAGTTTATAATTATTAATTTTAAGTAAACACATTTGAGCACAAGCCATATCAGATTTCTATCCGCTTCAAATTAGTTTATACACCCCAGATTTGTTTAATATATCACATTTAATTATTAATTTGAAGTAAACACATTTGTGCACGAGCTGTATCAGATTTCTCTTCACTCATCAGCTAACGTCCCTGTTCCGATAATTTCCCGAAGAGCGCCCTATCGGTGTCAGGAAGATAGCAGGCTTTGAGAGCACTGTTTTCGTGTAGTAAGCTGCTAACCCAGGCGCCTGCCGCTGGGATAGGATCGGTTTGCTACAGGGTTTACAGGTACTACACTAACTAGCTACTAATCTACGGCATGCACTGGTGGAGCAAAGGGGGTTCGTGTGGGATGGACTAAGGGACTTTATTGGCTTTATAGATTATTTTTCATGCCCTCACTCAATGAATGGTCACTGCTTTATCCCCAAGAACAAAGCACAATCTTAGAATACTTCTCTTTTTACTTTGAACATATATATATGGCGATATTCAAAATTGTGGACTCAATTTCGCGCGTTTTCCTCTAGTACACGCCGTTGGCCGGGTTTTTTTCCTTTACAGAGACATCGAGTTTGCTCAATTTGGTGATACCAACGACAAATTCTCTTTATACTTCAATGTTAAAATGGAAACGGTAGTTAATCTCCACTACAGTTGCCTACTCAGTTTTACAGAATTTGCGAACACCTAAAATCTTATGCTGCTTTTACTGGCCATTTTACACGCAACTGACGCGAAATGGCTGCTTGGCGGCGCGAGCAATCTCGCAGTGAGTTTCGAAACTTTCGATCCTCCTTTTTCAATTGCTATGTGAGTCATTCACATATAACGTACAATCCCATCCTTACCGGTCAGAAACTAATTATAATCATTATTCTAAAACTACCGATCACCAGCAGTTCGGACAAAATCTTTACAAGAATTTATGTTTTGGATATTAGGCAATTTTATCCTAAAAACATACTAGCATATCTCTTTAAACACATAACTTTATTTGACAATGTCCAAACTGCTCGCGATACTAGATCTAAAGGGCATAATCTCCTACTTATCCCTTTCGCTAAAACAACATTTGGCCAAAGAAGTTTCAGATACTTTGCAATAAAGCTAAACAATGTACTTCCACTGCCCATTAAGCTGAACACAAATTACGATAAATATAAACTGGACATCAAGATTTGGATCAATAGGCAAGACAGATAAAAATTCAGTGTTTTTTTAAATATCCCTATAAGTATGGTACAATGTTTAATTGACTCTTCAAACATTTTACTACAAGATTATACTATAAATTGTAAACTGTAAACTTTGCTTGCCCTCAACAGAGGTTCTCCCAGTGAGACGGGAACAGTACCATAAACCATAACACTTATAATACAATGAGATTTTATAGATGAATAAATAAAAATAAAACAAATCGATAAAAAAATTCAAGAAATATAGCGTTAAGAAATTTAGTCCAGTCGTTGCCAGTAGTACCAGCCTTGAAGTGGTTGTATGGGTGAGGCCACTATTTTGTCTTTAACTAGTTACAGTGTTTCAGCCCAATATAATACTAGTCGAACAAAAATTATGTTTGAATATCTGATCAATACAATAATTCTTCATTTTATCACTGTCGCAAAAGTGTTATTCCATTTTCATAAATATATGTTTTTATAACTATACGTATAACAACAAGCGAACATTGAAAAAGGAAACATTTTAAATATGCTTTTGAATCTCAAAAGTATTGAACAAAATAACAATATGTAATATGTACGATTAATATGTAAGTTAGGAATAATATGTAAGATGTATAAATAATATTTGTAGCTTAGAAATAATATGTAAGGTTTATAGATGAATAAATAAAAATAAAACAAATCGATAAAAAAATTCAAGAAATATAGCGTTAAGAAATTTAGTCCATCATTTTGAAAAATCGTCTATTTGAGTGGAGAATTGACATGAGAACTAAAAGAGAGATCCATCTTGTTCGGTAAAACAGTTCAGAAAAGTGAACTCAACTCATCTTGATGAGGTTAGAGGCAACACAAAACAGCAATGGAAAATAATAAAAGAAGCATTGGATATGCAAAAAGAACCAGTTGCCATAAATAGACTAAATGTTAAAAATAAGGTTGTATCTATAAATGATAATCCAACTCTCATTACTTACCATGTCAATGATTTTTTTAGAGATGTAGGTCAAAATTTTGCTAATCTTTTATGCAGTTCAAATAATACTAGTGAAGAATGTTTAATTGAAAATTGTAATCCAACATGTTCTTTACAAAACGCCTGTTTTGAGTTTAACCCAACTAATTGTAAGGAAGTTCAAAAGGTGATTAATGAGCTAAAATCAGGTTTTTCAAGCGGAAATAACAGTATAAGTGCAATGGTCTACAAGCAAAATTGTTCTGAATTAGCTATACCTATTTCACACATTACAAATGTTAGCTTTGAGAAAGGCTTATTTCCTAATCACTGCAAAAATGCCAAAGTTGTACCTGTATTTAAAGGAGGGGATAACCTAAATGTTAATAACTATCGACCTATCTCCCTACTTAACACTTTATCAAAAATAATACAGAAATTAGCTAAAATTAGATTGATGACTTACATAAAAAAACATGAAATTCTCTCAATTAATCAATTTGGCTTCAGAGAGAGTATGGGAACAAGTGATGCAGCTTTAAAAGTGATCACCACAATCGTAGAAGCTCTAGATGCTGGCAACAAAGCAATGGCTGTCTTTCTAGACTTGTCTAAGGCCTTTGATACCGTATCCCATGGTTTACTGCTTAAAAAACTTAATGCAATGGGTGTTGCTAATAAAGCACTAGATTGGTTCAGAACTTATATTGGGAATAGAACACAGAGAGTAATGATTAATGATCATATTAGTTCAAATAAATCAATTGTATATGGTGTTCCTCAGGGTAGTGTTCTAGGTCCAATGTTGTTTATATTACATATTAATGACCTTTGCAAATTATCATTCTTCGGTTCTTCAGTTGCATTTGCAGATGATACTGTTTTGGTGTTTACTGGCGATACTTGGGATGAAACTTATGCTAAGTGTGAGTCAGGATTAAAGATTGTTAAAAAGTGGCTTGATCAAAACCTTTTAACTTTAAACACACCAAAAACTAAATATATTACTCTTAGCATTTCTTCCGTAAGTCAACCCTCTGTAGACCGTTCCTTAACAATGCATTGTTGTATACACGAGTGCAATTGTCAATCTTTGGAAAGAGTAGACAATATAAAACATCTCGGCTTAATTATTGATAAATATTTAAAATGGAACGATCATATTACTGTATTAACAAACAAAATAAGAAAACTAGCCTATATCTTCAAGACCCTAAGAAATATATTGGACAAAGTTACACTAAAAACTGTATATTAGGCTCTTGTTCAATCTCTTCTTTCATATAATGTTGTATGTTGGGTTACTTATTATTATTTTTTACCTATTATTATTATTTAACAATTATAATCTAAATTTTAATTTTTATTGTATATCTACTACTAATATTTACTATTATTTACTTATTAATATTTACTATCATTTACTTATTAATATTTACTACTATTTATTCATGTATTATTATTTACTTATTATTTACTGATCATTATTAAATTGTAAAGCCGCTCATCTCAACACAGGCCTGTCCTAGGGAGATGAGTGTCTAATGTTTTTCTTGTCATATTTAAATTTAATGAAATTAAATTTAAAAAAAAAGTCTTCATCGGCCTTATAGATTGTCCAATAAGCCCAAAAATTTTCCCTCCTTTTTTTCATCTTTGCTTGCAGAAGCCAAACTTTGCAAGCTGCGCTTTCGGAGTAAAGCCATTAAATGCTTTCAAAGGTTATATCAACGCCTACTCTGTTTTATTATAACACCGCTACAATTTTGCCTAATAGAATCGATGAAACAATGCATTCCTGCGTGGAAAATGTTGTTAATTCGCAGGGTATAAAAAGAAATGTGGAAAGTACCCAGGGATTCAGATCTGGTCAATAAACATAACTTAAACATAACATTTCAAAAATATATTACATTTCAAGTTTTTTAATTTAAAAAATAACTTTCATTATTAAAATCGCAAGACGGTTTATTTATAATAAACGTTCGCTTAATAATTATTATCTAACTGTACTTTTTTAAAGAAATTCTGAATAATATTAATATAAAAAAAATTATACCTTTAAATTAAAATGAAAAAAAAAAAAATTCCATTGCCTGGTATCGAACTCGCGACGTCTGAGTAATGATGTAATCATATTTGGATGATTTGTGTAACGCCTTTTCTGTGGAAAATCAAAGCTTGCTGCTGACGGGTGTAAAGCTTACCGCTCTGCACTAATTATCGATTGTCTTAAATGATTTAATTAAATTTGTTTTTTCAATTTTATACACGTCGTATAATACACTCTCACTCCCTCTTTCATATCTCTAAAATACTTTTTTAAAAACCTGTGTGCTTAAATCGCATAGTTTACTTAACCGTCATAAAAGTAAGTAAAAATTAACATTTTAATATAAGCCTTAAAAGCTACCCGCTTGAAGTAGCCTAGCAAGTTAATAAAAGTTTGCAGAAATTATTTGAACTTAATCATCAGATGACGTTAAAATAATAAGGTTTAATGTGAAACGCGTTAAGGCCCGTCTGTATTCAACAGTTCTACGCGCTGAAGATAAATTATAGAAGTTAATATTCAAGTCTAGAACTCATATACCGGCGTGTACTTTCGAACACCTTTGTTCCACTTTAAGGCCTGCGTAGGTACCTAGCATCTATTGTATCCACAATGAAAGCCATCGTATAATTATTGTTCTCCATAGCTTGGGGCAATGTACCGACACGACGGCTTACTATCTGAGCTTTTATCATTAAAATCAAAGTGATATAATGTGACTTTGTTCACCTTCAGACCAATTTCAAGTATCTATGCGTTCCGGCCTTACTTTGATGTTTCGCTTAATTGGAATACTCAAATATGTTATTGATATTGAAATATTGAATAACGATTTCTAACAAAAACGTACTTTTATTCAATTGAATGAACATCCACCCTCTTAGTGCGATATGCCCCAACTGTCAATTGAAAAGTTTCCAAAGGGTTATAATATTTGAAAAGTTCAATCTATATTATCATATTAGAATTCTGGAAAGTTCATAAAGTCGGTCGGAATAGTAAAAGAATATTGTAAAAGTTTCCCGCATGATTGGAAGCGAGTTGGTATTGGTGGTAGTAGCTGATGAGCGGTAACGTCCAGCGGAGCGCCACCGGCGACACGCGTTACGCGCTACGCGCTGCTCGCGAGGAGTAATTTCATTAAGGGAATCAAAGTAAAACACGGCAAAGGAAAACAATTTGTATAAGGAATGCAACAATTTAAGTAGAATCAATCGATGTGTGTGGTGCCACTGTGTGTGCGAGCAGGTGGGGGAGGGGGCGTGCTCGGGGCGGGGCGAGCTGCGCGCGCCGCTCCCCTCCACTCGCACGGGTATATAAGGCTCGACCGGGGGGAAGGAGACTCAAAGCCGCATAGGGGTTGCGCCGGTAACGTTTAATTTTCCGACCGTATCACTCTCGGGGGGGCCGCTCTCTTAATCTCTCGCTCTATTTTCTCTCTACGGTGTGTTTAGTTTCCCGATGCGTTGAGTCCACCCGCCGCGCCATGCCGCGCTGCCTGATGGCCAAGAAGTGGAAGGCCTATCCGTGGCCGGAGAGGGTGGAGGACGAAGAGGAGATCGACGTGGTGGGGGTGGAGGTGGCCGTGGGAGGCGCGGGGCGCGCGCGCTGGGGGCCCGCCAGCCCCGCGGCTGCCGACCCGCCCCCTTCCATCCTCTACAACGGTGAGTACTCTCCTCCTATCTGCCTCTGTCATGTGCATCCATCAGGTGCAATAAACAAACCACCACGCTGCTGTCGCTCCTAAACTTCTGTCAACACCTCGCCATGCTGCCTCGGACTTGTTCAAACAACCCGACATCCACTCACGAACTACGTGAATCTTACATGAAACCTAATTTGTTTACTAATTTTGCAATTTTTTTTGCGATCATAATTTTTACCAAAATCGTACGAACGTTCTTGAATGAAGGTATAAATATTTTTTTATATTCCTGCCTAAAACCTTTTCATGTCACACGATTTAAATAATAAATTTAAAAAGTGACATAAAATAATCAGTGCGAACGTTTTAAAAAAACCGTGATATTGTCGGTCGGTAAAAATGATTGAAATCATTATAAAAGTTTAAATAAGATAGATAGTGTCCGAATGAATTCCAATTAAAGTTTGCCTAGTAACCTAGAATAATACGATTTTCCCATTTGGGTTTTCTATGAGGAGATTCAGTGTCACGAAATCCATTTTATTGAATATTAACTTTGAATCCTTTTTGTCGAGAAATCTGTTGCGAGTTTGGCAACAGTTGCTCCCCAACTAGTTGATCATAAAGCCACTGGTTGATGATGTTTCATGGACAGATATACCTAATCACCTTACCGTTCTCTCTATTCCTGCTTTATTAATTTGCTTCCTTTTATCGCTGCTTTCGTATCCACATTTATAAATAATTACGATCGTCATTTTTTTTTTTGTTTATTGCGCAATTTTTCTAAATGCGTCTTATTTTAGATTAGAATCATCATTCAATTTTATAATATTTTTAATGTCTACAGATTCTTAAAAATATTTTATGAAATAATTCATGTACATGTCAGTACATCCCTGTATTCGAAAAACTTTTATAAAAATTGTTTCATCATATTATCGTTATTCGAAAATAATTATATCAAACTAATATTCACCTAAAAAAAAAATATTTATAGATTGTAATTTAATTTTTTTATTTTTTATTAAATTTTAATAAAATTTTTGTTCAGTCAAACTATAGAAGGTTATATTCTACAAAATCGCACTTATGTTGTAAAAAAAGAGAGCTTTTTACTTTTTTTTTAATAATTATTATTAATTATTTAAACTACAAGGTAAATTTTGGCATGTATTAAAAAATGTCCTTAAAACAAATTCATTACATGAAATCTCGCTGTCAAAAGTAGATTAGATTCAAGTCTATATATATATATATCTTCTTAAAGTACGTATGACATGATCAAATCAAGCAGGAGAACCGCTGCACGATGTACCTATTGTTTCAAAAATTCCCCCCAATAAAATTTCTCCAACATATTACATTCGAAATTCCTCATCTAGTCCGATACCGGTGAGATAAAGCCGGATTTCGCATTCCAAAATATGAACGATTAGATACAACTTCGAAGTACCTACCGAAACTAGGTTTCCGACACGGAAAACAGAAATTGGTAAAGTGCCAAAAATGTGCGGGAAATACGGCTGAAATATCGGGGGATGCTATCTGCGACGCATGGACTGGTTGCTGGTGGCGGCTTGGGGAAGCGAGCCGCCAGCAGCTGCAATGCGGCGGTGCACCCAACCTACATGATGTACAACCTAATGATATCAAGTCACTAAATACGAGGGTGTATATATATGAATCGCTTTTATAATGTCCATAAACGTGCAGCAAATAATCTTTATATCTCACGTCCCGAAAACTATTAGCGCGATTGGACATCGGTCGCTGAATAATAGAGCGTCCATAGTGTCGTCCATCGGGTATTCAACATTTAAATCCTATCAATAATTGATAGGATTGCAGAGCTTTTGTTCCCATGCAGCGGATTACGCAATAAAATTATTTCCACGAGACTACCAATTAAATCGCGATTAACGGGATAATCGTGTGCCATATTGATTGAATTTTGAAATGGACTTGGCAACATTTTTGCATCGTTGGCGCTTGTTGCAGTTGTGAAATAATGATTTTAGTTTCAGCGCAGAAACATACTTTTTAAAACATATCTACGATTCTAAATACACCATTTTATTATTATTATATAATGAGAACATTCGAACTGAATTTAAAAACCAAGAAAATACGTCCTTAAACGGCGATAACACTCAGTACGTACGAGTATATTATATTCATGATTAAGAAATGAAGAGGAACGGCTGCGCTGCCTGTTTCATACATAATATAATTTTGGGTTTGAGACCAAAATACCCATCCAAACCAAATAATATATTTTTTTATAATTAAAGGTTTGGGAAATATCTAATACGGATGCGAAGTATTTTTTTGTTTTAAATTATGAAGTATATGCCATGAAAAAAAATCAATTTTCATAATTTTAGAGACAAATTAGAAAATTATTTGCGGGTTGACTGCATTTTTTTTAAAATTATCATGTTTGCTACGTAAGTATGATAAGGCAAATAAAAATATAAAAACAAAACATAAAAAAACGTTTTTTCGGGTAGATATTTTCAATTATGTACGACAAATTTGTGTTCCAACGTAAATTGGTCGTTTTTAATTTAATCTAAGGTCTTATTTAAATTTATTTTAATATTTTTTTTTATTTTATATTTCATTAAATTTTCAAAGCAGACGTGGTAAGGCTCTTTTTTTAAATCACCGTTAGCCCCAAATAATTGTTACAGGTGCCTCTTAAATCGCGAAAAATCAATTCCTTTAATGGCCTATGTTTCATAATGTAAAACGAAAATAAATAAATTACTTCTTATCCGTACTAGATACTTACAATACTCTTTTTATGAAAAAAAAAATCATTTGGTTTAGGTGAGTATTTTGGCCTCAAATCCAAAATTATGTTTTGTATGAAACAGGCCGCGCAGCCGTTCCTCTTAGGACGAAAACATTTTAAGGGATAGCTCGATGTACCCGTATCACTCTCTTTACACATAACATTGCAAATTTGAAACTTCTGTATCCTTTAAATATATGATTTTTTGCTAGAAGTACCAGATGTGATTCTTTGCACAGTCCACGACCTCCGAAAATATATAAACGTTTTCAAATTTAATGATTACGGCGATTCCATTATTGTTTTAATTCGTTTTATAGCTTAGTAAAACTCCCAGGTTTTATTTTTAATGTCAAATAATAAAATTAAATATTATCACCGTATCAATAATTTTACACGGTATATCACTGTATCTGCTTCTTGGAACACATGAACAATATTTCTAAACAAATAACAATTCCACGTAGGTACCAATCTGAAAATACTCCAAAAAACAGCGAGTCTGAACGTAAATAGACACCTAAGCAACAGATTACTTGTTGTTAGATGCCGTTTCATAAAGACAATATCAACATTGACTGCTTCCGATTCATCGGATAATATTGAAGGCGGCCAGATTACAATCAACTTTATTAAAAGTCCTGATATATTTTGAAACGACGTACTTCAAAATAAGGCCGAGCATCATCAGGCGGGCTGGCGCGGCCCATTCACGGGGCACAGTGATCATATCATCCAATCCGATAACTCTAGTGCGGATACAAAAGCCATTTGTAAGTTAACAAGGTTTATCCAGCGCTTAGGCCGGGTAGGGCTCGTTTTAGCACAAAATCATCATCCCGACCCACGGCCCATTACTCCCTCGTTATATTATCATGGATTTATACAAACACTGGCGCTGCTCTGCGTGGGCATGTACCTACCTACCTGCGAATTAAAACATTTCCACCAACTGTGGCACTAACCGGCGGAGTGGGTGCTCCCTGGATATTCCGATGGAGGAAACAAAACAAAGACGATTTGTTTTCATCGTCTCTAATCAGTTTTATTCCACGCTTAAATTCGATAAGACATCTAACATAAATATGTTTTAATTAGTTTTAATTATGCATATGAAACAGAAAAATATACGAAAAATAAAAAGGTACGATCGCGGCTGAGACACAAACTCAGAACCTCTCGTTTATCCGGTAATTGCATCTCTACAAATTGACCTACCGAGACTTAAATCCTTCACTTCTATGAATTTCATACTTCTGAGAAATATTAATATTAACTAACTAACCATCACACCGTTTCCACGCAGGGGTAGGCAGAGAGAACGGACCGCCAAACAACTCGATCTTGGCATACAGTTCTTGCTTCATTCACATTCATACATCGTCTCATACATTCTCTTCTATTATTCTGACTTCTGACATGGTCCGACTCAAGTATTCGATTCACTTGATCGTGCCATGTCTTCCTCGGGCGTCCCCGGCTTCTCCTTAATATTATTTTTCAATTATTTCTCATGTATTTCCTGCCATATTTGTAGGAGAGCATACTTCAATATACTTTTTTTGTATTTTACGGAACACATATTTAAAAAAAAAATTACGTTAGTACCGCCACAAGAGTGCCAATGCCTCCAACCGTCTGGAGCCAGTGAGACTATGGCAAACCCAATCGGGTTATATTGCGAGGCTGAAGGTTTTGGGGAGGGGAAGGAGACGGGTAACAGAAATATAGTAAATTACCTGGCTATTCAGATCTGGTCACCAAACACGGCTCAAGTCATTTCAACCAACGTTTTTATCTGAATGGTGGTCTTTCACCAGAGTGATACTGACAGTATCAACCATTCTGCAACGTGCCGTAAACATTCTATACATTATTTTGAATTTAATAAATTGTGAAATAACACAAAATAATAAGATAGAATTTACGTGCATTATTTATTTTACATAATTGACAAATTTCAAGTCTAGAATGAATATTAAAATTTCGGATTACTGATTGAAGATTTACACTTCATTGTAATATTAATTACTGATAATAACATCAATAAGTCTCAGTCGCGACCGTATCTTTTTGTGTCTTCTTCTGTTTTACAATATTTTCAATGAGGGTAATTGATGTCATTTTCAATCGAATAATTAATATTGCCATGAAGTGTAAAACTTCATTATGTTACTTCTAATTTTAAGATAATCATTTTTCCGGGACATATCCAAAGATGGAATATATTTTTTTAACTAATTACGTAGGTACCTAATAATTATTTGACTTAATGTCACTGAAAGCAACTGACACAAAGATAAATTAAAAGGAAACGTACATGTGTGTCTATTTCAGTAAGTTTCCATTGAATTAAATGTACTAGTTTTACTATTGCGGCTCCCTCCAATTTAGAACACTTTTTTTTGGATACTTTTTCTTATTGAATAATTGAATAATATTTCGTTTTCAAAACCCTATAGCTCATGGCGGCTTGGTAGAATATGCTTTATTAAATCTTAATACTTTGACTACTAATTTACCAAATTTCAATGTTAATATAAACGAGTCCAATATTCAGATTAAACAAAATTCCCTTCTTTATTTCGGTCTGGAAAACAGCTAAAGGCAATTTTTCCCATTTTTACTCTTTTGCACTGAAATGGGAATACGAACTTGCTATTCATCAAATAGAAATAGAAGTGATAAGAGTAAAGCACGATGGCTTCATGGCCGTCCGGCAAATTCCGTTAGGTTGAGAAGCGGATGTTTTTTTATCGACTTTGGTTGCATTTCCTTATGAAGTGAACGGGAAACCATTTGGATCGGAAAATTATCTTTTTTTTCAATCGGTGACTCCTTTTACAGGAATCTTGATAAATCATACCTCTCTGAGTGCCTCACTTTTGTAAATTCTTGAAGATTTAGATTTTGTTGATGTATTTATTTTTCATTTTTGCTTTACACTTCCTTCTGAAATGAACTTCAAATGAAATTTGAAAATTTAAAAATCTTCCATTTACCGAAATGAAAAAGATTTTTTTTTTTATCTTGGTAAATGAAAGCTTCATATAGTATTTATTATTAGTATCTTTACGATTAGATTTAGACAACCTCCGTGTTAGCGCAAGCTATCCTTGGCTATGGGCCGAAATATAGTATTGAAAATAAATTAATTCATCGTATATTCGCCGCCGCTCATCTGAACACAGGATTGTTCTAGTGAGATGAGTGGCTAATGTTTTTGTTGTCATAATTAAATTTAATGAAATTAAGTAAACAAATAATAATATTTGGACTTCGTTCCAGAACCATTCCATAAGATCATCAAACGATACTTGAAATAATTGATATATTCCATATTTAGATTTATTTAGCCAAGTATCATTCTTCTATTATTCGTTCCCTTCACTTCTAATTGCTCTCCCTTATTTCCTTAACATGATTTCCTTAAATTATTTCTTAAATGGCGTAGTCCCCTTGCTCTATCTCCATAACTTTCTTAATTTTTTTACTCAAACGAGTCAATTTTCGAAGTATTTTACAGCCTTGAAGAAGTACGTATTATTTTTTTTTATTTCATTTTATGTATTACTTATGTTTTTGATACATACATTTATACAAACAATATTATAAACATTTTTTTATTCTTATTTTTTTAATATTAATTTATATATATATCTGAACGCATGTACATAGACCTACGTGTAATGCATACATAGCAAAAAATCCCACATAGGCAAGGCCAGTGCGTGGGTATACATGGTAACAGTTAGTGGCATTATATTAGTATATTTGTATTAATCAATGGACGTTGAAGGTAAGTTAAATAAAAATTATAATTTACATGATAAAAAGTATAAATATTATGTTTTTAAAGGGGGTATATATATTTTTCTCTGCTGGAGTATTTGCATCGTATCGCACAGCAACGACGAAATGTCAAACAGCACCGAATCCAGCCTAAACAAATGATTGTATTTATTGTTGGCAGAACGTGAAGTAGTGGATGCCTACATGTACATGTACATGTACCCCGGCCTAGCCAGACTCGGTGTATGGGTAACCCCTGACACCAGGGGGGGCGGCTCACACAATAGAGGGGAGAGATAGGAGAGGGGTGAGCGCGATGAGAAACCTGGGATTCAAATCTATTCACTGAATGTGAAAAGATAACGCTGTGATACTTCGCACCGATATTAATATTACTCTGAAACTAGACTGCGTGGGTCTCCCCGCATAACCTCTAGCCAATAGGCGCAATAGGTCTACACGGCTACTCAGTATGCATTGATTTGGATCGTGTGTGAATGACACCGCATCTGATTCGATTGTTTTTGTTCATTTTGTCGGAATGAGTTTTCAAACCGCATTATTTCCATTAGCTGACTTCAATATTGATCGTTTTTTGTGTCTGCTATCCGGATGGAACTATCAGCATTGATTCAATGCAAATACGAATCAATCTACTTCCTCCGTATCCCATTTACCTACTACTTCTCCTTATGCTACCTACCGTTCCAATACTTAAGTCTGGATGTTTATTTCCATAATTATTGTTATTATAATTACTGTTCAGCGCCATTGAAGCGATTTTTCACAAAAAAACGGCGCTATACAAATAATACAATTATTATTATTCAAAGATATTGTAAATGCAAAATCGCTTGTAACTAGTATTCAAACTTTTTCGTGTAGCTCAATCAGTGCAAACCCTACACAAGTAATATTTTCGCAGCAGATAAAGGTGGGATTAGAGATACCAAAAAGGCGACGGGAGCAAAAAAGCTTGTGCCCGTCTAAGTAGTTATTGCATCCAGCTTCTCAATTAATCAAAGCAACTGGTATAAGGTCCGTAAAACCCATCGATATCATCCTTATTCTATGAAAGAAAAATGTTTTTTTGCACTGCGACGGGAATAGAACCCGGAAATTTCTGACTCAAAGTCAAGTACATTAACCATTTAGCCACAGGGCTTAAGTGTAAAAGCATTCCAGCGTACATAATTTATTATATGAAAAACATATTTAATTTAAGTTTTTAATTAAACTGAATTCAAACGGTACATTTAATCTGATTATTTTTCTTTCGATTTCGTTTTAAATTCCTGAGTTCAAATTTAGTTGCAACATTTGCGACGATTCGATCTAGAATGGAAAAAAACTATAATAGTCGGTTTCCAACCGCCGAATAATGCGTCAAGCGTTATAATATTTCACCTTCACTGCCCCAAAAAAAACTTTAATAGTCGGTTTCCAACCGCCGAATAATGCATCAAGCGTTATAATACTTCACCTTCACCGCCCCAAAAAAAACTATAATAGTCGGTTTCCAACCGCCGAATAATGCGCCAAGCGTTATAATATTTCACCTTCACCGCCCCAAAAAAAACTATAATAGTCGGTTTCCAACCGCCGAATAATGCGTCAAGCGTTATAATATTTCACCTTCACCGCACCAAAAAAAAATAGCTCCTATTGTTGACAATATAATAAGGTGTTTCTTTCAATAATTGCCAAACTCCACACAGTCCAAACTAAAATCAACGTAAACTAAAAAAAAAGTGTGTCAAACAACTTTCGAGGTAATAAAATGAGTATTTTGTTGAAAATTTTCCCTCTGTGAGCGTTCCCTTTCGGCGAGCGAAACATCTCCAATTATTGTTACCTCCAGCGCGAAGTGCTGCACACAATGCGCCTCTGACAAAAGGTCATTGTTAAACTCAACATGATGACCTGAATCTGCTCATCCCCGTGAAGTAATAGTCAAAATTTTGTAAACCCTTCTGCAGGTCGCTTTATTCCGAATTCATCTCTCAATAGACCTGTTGTTTGTGTTTGAACTGTAAATATCAAACAAGTTTAAACATTATGTTTTGTTTTAGAAATGAAAAATTAACACAATATTTTTAAAGCAATTTTTTCGTTATTTTATTATTCTAGGGACTACCGTCATACCCAGATATAAAGGTTGCATATATGTACTCGTATATATGAATAGTATATTTAGAATAGAAGGTTGCGTTACAGGAAATTCAATTACGTCCGTATGTAAATTTAGTGTCGTAAAAAAAAAGAAAAGCACTTTTCTTGAAACAGTCAATCAGAAGAATGAATAAATTCGTTTAAAAAGTCGGGAAATCCAAATGTGAAGAACGAAGGTCGCGCTATTAAACACATCCACTTTATTTGAGTTGACTTTTGTATTATGGCATATAGTAATAATATAAGGCCTTCGCCTTCCCCAAAATCCCTCTCAAATGGAGCGGGGCTGATTTGGGGACATCCAATTGCGTCTTTTTATAGGCCGGGCTGTAACTCTGCCATCTACGTCGGCCCAGAAATAAAAACTCCGAGTAATGATTAAACCACTTGATTCTCCCTTCTCCAATCTCTTAATTGTATGGAATAAAGACGTTGCTTTCATTCAGTGAAATTAAAAAACACACTCCCTACATAATTGGATTTAACTCATCTTCTACGTTTTATACTGGCAATTATTAAAAGGTTACCAGCAACACAGACCAGAATACTAAAACTTAAGCACGGAAGTATTACATTTTACTGACTTTATTCCCACAGGTTTTCGTCCAAAATCCAATATTGCCGAGGAAAGAGTCTTGGCCGCCGACAAATCATTATGCTAAAAGCCTAATACGGCTTACCTACAGGAGTAGCCATGTAGCCCGTAGCCCGGTAGCCCGTAGCCGGGAAGCGCTGTATTTATACAGTATCATTAAGTTTATCAAGATTATTATGGCGCACCTTCACTCCGCCGGCAGATAAGTAATAACGTTTGACTGAGCCCCGCTAATGCCCCGGTAGATAATTTCACTAGAAGCAATTCATATTAGGAGTTCTATCGAAGTGAATGTATTAAACACAACATAATCATATTACTGGAATATTGATTCAACACACCGTAAAAATAATACTGACGTAGTAACGATACGCGAAAACAAAATTGAAATAGTTGTAGGTATCGGAGAGCTGAAACAATCAAAGAAAATATTGTGAGGGACATATATATGTCTTTTCTGATGAGAAAACCGCAGAAGAAGAATCGCAGTATGAATGAAAATAACTTTCCAATGATTCCGCAAGTGAAAATCTTTTCTCCCGTTAGTTTCAGGGTTTATATTTTATATTTCAGATTGACGTATTCCCCGCTTGTCTATTCGGAGGTCTCCTTATTCTTTTTTTAATGAAACGTTATCGTTTGCCAAGTTTTACCTTACTTCTGCACCAGTTCTCTGAAATAATGAGGCTGAATCGACCAGATTGTGTTTTAAGTGTTGGCTGAAGGAGATTCCGGCCCGGAAAGTAAACGCAACCCTGATTAATCTCAGCGAAAATAATAATGCTTTACACGAGACTTTATTACTCTTTAATTACAAGACTTGAATGTTATTCTTTTCATCGTCAGTTTTCAATAGCGTAATAATTGTTTCGCTATAATATTGTCTTAAAAGAAAAGTTTCGCTCGTGAAATAATGTTTATTTAGGAGAATTCATATTTGGCGCGGAGCAAGTTATAATTGCGCTAATGGGACAAAGCGTGATTTAATTACGCAGAGCTCCGGTGAAGTCCGTTTCTCGCGAGTTTTGTTTCAATTATTCTTGCAATTATTATAACTATTGTCCATCAGCTTGCAGCGAGTTGCACGGGCCATCGTCAACTTAATGAAACGTTGCCTATGATTACATTTTCAACAATAGTTTATAAATTAATAACAATTACTTTGTTTAAACCACTGTTTTTAATATTAAAATATCCACATGTTTTAGAAAGAAAGCTCCCCTCATCGGGATAAACAATGTACTGATGGGGGGAGCTTTGCTTCTGAAACATGTAGATATTTATATATTATAAACAGTGGTTTGAACAAAGTAATTATTTTATGATTTCTTCAAACGATTGGTATTCACTTTGGGGCGTCATTATTAATAAATGAATTAAAAAATATACTTTATATTCACCACTTCTATCCATCTGCATGTTTCGAAAGCGATGCTTCCTTCATCGGTATATTTAGAATAATAAATATATAAATAAGAATAAGCATTAATAGTGAATTGAATTTAACAAATAATCAAACGTTTTTTTTCAAATAGATATCTTTTGAATGTATTTTAATATTAATATAAATAATAAAAATAATTTATTTTTAAAAATCTAATATATGTTTGTTATTCAATGCTTTATAATATTTTTTTTATTAACACTTTTTATTAATTACTTACCTACTTTAATCAATTTGGGTTTATGTTTATAATTTGTCTATTCTTTCATTATTGTGGTCTAATTTACATAATTTGTCTATAATTGACATTATTATTTTTAGTATTCTATATATTCCTGATGAAGAAAGCATCGCTTTCGAAACATGTAAATCTGTAAATGTTAATAAAGTGGTGAATTTAAAAATTAATTTATAAGGTAATTCATATTAATTTATTAATTATGACGTCACAAAATGATTACGCATATTTTAAGAACTTGTAGTTCATTCAATTACCATTGGCTTATTACGAAAAACTCTCTCTTTAAGTTGAAACATTTTTTTTCCTTTTTTTCTTTTTTAAAAGAAAGACTCATATTCCCTGGTTCGAATAACTTGACAAATATTTGAAAATCTCCTACTACCATCACAGTAAGCGGAAGATGTTGCATGTGTTGTAATGGAGAACTTAGCCAGCCGAGGAATTGAACTCAAGACGACTGAGTGAGACACAAACGCGATGCCAACGCAGCCACTGACCGATTATTATAATATGTTAATATAATTGACATAACGTTTTTTTTACGATCAAATCCTGTTTTTAGTGTAGTTTGTCAGCAGTTATGATAAGTACATTATTTTTTAGCATTATTTAAAGATTCTGAACAAACTATTAATTAGTAATATAATAGGAATAATTTTGATTACCATTCTGTGAAATACTAAATAAAAAATTGCATCAACACTGGCAGTAATAAAACCCTGACTGTGGAGAAACGGGTGGTCCGTTTGACAGACTCGTCTATCTTAACAAACGGATTGCATTTCAATAGGAGATGCTCTGGGAACCTAAAGTCAAATAGGGCAACACGCCAAATGCACCTCCAACATTTGTACATGGTTGACATCTCCCCACTTCCTCTTCCCCTTCACCTTCCCCTCTCCAATACCTTCCGCCTCACAACATTCCCCAATGTGGAATGCCATAGTCTCACTGGCTCCAGACGGTTGGGATCAGTTGGGTCTTGTTCGTTATTCACATAAAAAAAAGTGTCACATAAGAACGAGTCGCTTCTACAACTCGATCTTGTGTTCAACAGCTCAGCTGTGGAATGAACTGCTGGCCTCTTAGTTTCCTTCCTCCTATAAAATTTACTACTTCTTATCCTCCAAAAAGACCCTCCACACAGCATCTTCAAAGATGACATAGGCCTTAAGGGAATGTAAGTTATGCTAACCACATGTTACGCATTGATGAAAATTTGTATGGTTGTTCAATTGTTTAATGACCGCTTAATCATAATAAATAATACTGTTATCCATGTAAAATCCCAGATAGAATTTTCTTTGTACATAATCAAAATGTAATTTAACGCATTTAAAAAAAAAATTAAAAAAATAATCGTCTAGTAAAATATTTTATATGTTACTTTATCCCTTGTCCGGATTTGAAAAAGTTCTTAACACATTCATCAATACTTGGCAATAAAATATAGATATTTAATAAAGTGGAACTGATTTTTTTCATTACAATGGCACCACCAAGCTACTCAATTTATATTTGAAAATTTTTCTGCAAACTATTTTATTTTTTATTTGTGTTTTAGATCTGTGGTTTAGATTTTCAATTTTTATTTTTATTTAAAATCTAATAAATGGGTATTTTGATGCAAGAAAATCGTTTTCCATGTGATCTTACTTGAAAAGCTTTAACAAATATTAAAAATTAAATATAAAATTTTCGTAGAATACATTTTCTATTTTTTTATTTTTTATTATTGAAATAATACGATGTAAAATCATCTCCTTTCGGAAAGCACCACTAATTTCTAAACATCGTTTGGTTAAAGTATAAAATATGCATTTGGACTATTGTGCTTTTTTAAACTTATTTTTAATTTTCTTTGACATTAATATTTGTCCTCTTTTATATATCAAATTATGTAGAATATGAAATTGTAGAGACGAAAGCTCAACGAACGGCTTCGGCTTAGCACTTTCCTTCAGTGTCCTAATACCGCGTCTTCTGATATTTCGTATTTAAGTTAAAGAGAGTATGGTAACTAATTGCTTCTCAGACACAATAAACGAGTGATAAATGCATATTTTTGATCAATTTTTGAAATAGATGTGTTTTTACTTTAATTTTTTATTATTATTGATAAAACACAATTATTAAAGAATTTTCAATGTCTCTCTCACTGGGAAAATTGTGTTGAGACTAGCTTATTATGAATGATCGCAATATTTATTACCCTAAACGACAAATATAAAAAAAAGACAGGAGAAAAACGCCATATTATTATATTATAGGAGTAAAATATTCTTTTCGCTTCCATTAATGGGCTAAGAAAGAACGCTTCCATTTTAGGGTTAACAAAAATCGCTAAAGACAGTGCATTTTAGGCGTGTCTAGTATCTTCAGAGTAAGGTCAAATGTATCTTACTTCGGTTGAATTTATCAAACTTCTTCAAATACGAAATTTCTTCCCTGAACAGATAAAAAATTACAAAGGCTTGTCTGGAGCCTAGAAGCCGAAAGGTCATTTGTAAATAAGCAAGGTCATTTTTATTTCACTTCTAGGGTTTAACTGATCAGTAGATCAAGCTGAGCGTATAATTTGAAGATCCTTTGTAAATGATTAAACATTGAATACGGAGATAGAGAAATGAAAAATATTTAATCCCGCGTTTTACACTGACAATACCACCAGGTAAAATACTCAAAATGGGATCATAAATTAAGTCACTCAGGTATTTACGAACTATGTTGCAATGACTGTCCTTCGTTATACAGATATAACACATCCCGTAGGGTTAATACTAGAATTATGGAACACTTACGATGTTTAAATAACAATAACTTTTCAAGAGTCTCACAATCATCTCAATTCCAACCATACAGTAGTTTAAATTCTTCGCCGTAATAATAATGGCAAAAAAATTAGATAATTTAGAAGCACTTGAAATCCCTAAATATTATTTCTAGTATATTGACTAACCAAGTAAATTTATCGTATAGTTCTATTCTAGGTGTTTTCTCAATGAACCGCTCGGTTCCTCCTGAAAATCCCCCAATTACCCTTTCACCTAAATACTCATGTACGTCTGTCATTATTTTGTATCTTAGGTAAGTTTTAATATAGTCCTGGAAGGAAGGGTCCTTCCGAAAGCAGTCAATCATTATATTAAATTGAGGTGATTTAAAACAATTTTATGTGTTTATATTAGAAAAATGTTTAGCCAAAATTTGTATATATATGGTATTTACCACAGTCGTGTTACCCACTGCGGTAGCATCATTACCGCAGTGGTCATACCGCCTCCGCGTAGCGCCCTCCCGGCCACTCGCTCCGGAGTGAGGCGGTAGGTACTAGGTATCCGTTACCCCGCGCGCCATCTAGGCACCTACCGACCGCGCGGTGCTTTCCCGTTGTTTGTGAGTCGGTTATCGTCGAAAGATAGTCCGCACAATTGCGTGGCGACCTCAAATTGACCGAGGCGAGTTTCCGCGGGGTAGCGGAGCGCACATTCCGCCGACAATGGAATTATCGTCCAGCAACTATAGTCTACTGCTCGAGGTGCACTGAAGAAGTATTCCGGTAGAAGTGTGCAGTAGCATGTAAGCGAGTTATTTTTTGGTGAAAGTTATGAAACATTTTTAAATATTTTGATCGGTTAGCCAGCAAACCGAAGCGTCCGCTTAGATTTTTTTTAAATTGTTATTCTTCATATATATATATAAAAATCGATGTAAGTTTTTTTTCCTCGATGTTCTTGAAAATCACTGGACCGGTTTCACTGAAAATAGCACAGTTTGTTTTTATTAGTGCCGGGTAGGATTAGCAAGTAGTTTGAAAGAAATCCAATTTGTAAAACCGTTGATATAACGTTTTGAATTAAGATGAAAAACATTGAACCCGCCATGTTTTATTTAGGTTAGCCCATAGATGTAACACTCTGGTTAGCCACAGATTGCATATTCAAAAGAATAAAGAATTTTGGATAGAATATTTTCTAAATGGAAAACACGAGTAGGTACCTACTTAAGAACTTTATGATCAAATATATTTTGAAAAAAAAAAATAAACGCTTGTAATGAAATAAAATATTCAAATGAATGTTTCTTTATTTGAAGATTGGGAGATACTTTTTCTGTCAAATCAATTATGGCACCCTAATGACAAGATAAAGATCCCGAGCAAGGCCGGGTACACATTAGCTTGTTATAAATAAAAAAAACCCGCTAAATTGCCAGAGCAATTCGTCAGCAGGATAATTTAATAATTTTATCACCTATTTTACTATCTATTACACGAATGACAATAATACAATATTGAAAAAAGAGGTAGAAGAATAATTATACTTAAAGTATCATTACACAATAATACTCAAATAAAGTAATCATACAAATATATAACATAGAAATACTTAACAAAATATTACATACGATTTCATGATACGGTTGGATGATGATGGATATAGTATAAATATACAATAAAAACAAATAATACCTCCACGAATTCTAAAACAAAAGTTAAGCTATACAGCAAAAATTACAATTAAATATTACATTTAATATTTGTACGTATAATAATGAGATTACATCAAATCAATGCAATACAATAAATAACAATCAATGGAATACAATTCCGTACTCGGTATACATATGGACAATACCAATATGAGCATTCTAGATCTTATCAGCATTTCTTTGAGGTTAGTGATGTATTGGCATTAGCGATGAGTCGTTCATGAACGAGCCGTTCATCTATGCTGGCTCATTTTGATGAGCCGTGAGCATACGTCTCCTAGTAAACCGTACGAGAGGTCAATTGAACTGACTCTTTTTGACAAGCCTTGAAACAACCTAAAAAAGATTGTTTATTTATCCGCATTTCTCACATGTTCGATAATAATTTTCCGCAACTCTATGATGACGCAACTTTAAATAAGGCCCTTTATTCTGATTTTTTTTAAAATTTAAAATCAACGTATAAGTGTCTAATTTCTACAAAGCTAAATGATGCCCATGACCGTGGGACTTGCGAATAATATTTGACGTCATGACGAATCTTAAAGCAGTTGTTTTCAAGGGTTCACATTCGTGTGTAGAGATAAGAATAATTACCGCATTTACACGTGTAGGCACTGTACAATACTTGAACGGCGCCTGACAGTCTGGCATCTAGACGTCCTGTACCTACCTATACGCCGGGAGCTAGGAGCAGTAGAGGCTGGGAGTCGTATAAACTGGGGTATGAGCTCATGAACTGGGAGTCAGCTCTTAATATGTGCCGGCTCTTAAATGTCGTATTTTTGAGTCGTACGAAAATGCTGAGGTGGTACCGTGACTCCTGCTCTTATCAAAATGAGTCATAACCCATCGCTAATTGGGATCATGATAAATATTGTAGTACTAATGTAAATGATGGTCGTAGGAGGAATTAAAATACTATCACGTTAGTTGCAACCCGATAATGTTTTTCTGTATTTCTAAGAGGGTTCGGTGATGGTTATTAATATATTATTTTAAATTGTAATTAATCGTTATTTTTTGCCACAGATTTTTTCAATTTATCTACCATATTGGATATCTGTCCGTTTACAAACTAAAACTAAAATCCTTTTGCATAAACACAAACTCATTAATTTGAAACAAAGTGTACTTCAATATGATCAATGTTATGGAAATAAAGCAGCTCTTTGCCAGAAAAAATCTGATTAATTTGAACCAAAACCATGAAACACAACACAAATCAATACAAACTCTACATAATACACGAACCAAAAATGAAGAATTTTTCCAAAAGGATAAAGACACTTTAAATACAAAGAATGCAAACGAAACCATACACCAGCTACGACTAGACAAATGGAAACACTGACTAAATTTTAACATGAAATAAAACTTCGCATTATTAAAATAAGTCGTCCAATTATTGCTAACTATTATAAAACACATTCTTAGAAGTGCCTAATCAATTTTGAATGTACCTTTATCTCTAGGCATATGCAATTAACTTTTTATTCTTACGTTTACTGTCACCTCGATTATAAAACTATCGAAATAAAACATATTTATACAATCTAACCTATATAATATCTTAATACTTCTCCAGTATCTTTGTTTTTATATTTTGTTAATTTAATTATATAACTTATGTACTTCCTACGTCTGTCTCCACAGACAAATTTTTCCACTGAGAAAGACATCGAACATGCCTTTGTATTTATGTTGTATCAAAAACAATATTTAAATTTAAATATTCCAACTCGCGAAACTAATGAGTCTGCCATCCACGGAAAAATCCTCAATCTCAATCTGGAATAAAACCAGTGCACTTTTATTTGTATGCTAACGATTTTTTTTTATCATTATACTTACCATACCCAATGTGGCTATCGACGTTACCTTTTTTATATGAATATTAAATTTAACAACAGTAGCGAACAATTTAACTTTTCCAAAAATATATTTCGAATATTATTTTATAAAACACAAATTTTACAACCCAACACAAATATAACTGGACACAGGTATTAGCTTGATCTCCTAATGATTCTTACACCTAAAAAATGTGGACCATTTATTTAATGCAAAATCACTATATCATAATTCCCAACCAAATGATTAAGAATCATTTAATTTTTTTTTCGTAATTACTTACTGAAGTTTATAAACCTCATTGTAATATGCATTTTTTAAATGAACTAACTAACTAACTAACCATACCGCCGTTTCTCCGCAGGCAGAGAGAACGGACCGCCAAACAACTCGATCTTGGCATACACTTCTTGTGTCATTCACTCTCATACAACGTCTCATACATTCTCTTCTGTTATTCCGACTTCTGACATGGCCCGACTCAACTATTTGATTCACTTGATCGTGCCATGTCTTCCTTGGACGTCCCTGGCTTCTTCTTCCATTCACATTCGCGTCATATATTCCCTTACACTCCTTTCTTCATTCATTCGCTCTACATGCCCAAACCATCTAAGCGTCCCTTTCTTAATCTTGATCACTACGCTTACATCAGCCTAGCATTCTTTACGAATCGTTTTTTTTAATTATTGAAGATAATTAACACATAAATTAACAACTCTCAAAGTGAAACATGAAACCGTAAACACACAGAAAAGAAAAAGATAACGGTAGCAATTGGGAATATATATTAATAACTCTCAAAGTGAAACAAGAAACCGTAAACACACAGAAAAGAAAAAGATAACGGTAGCAATTGGGACTCGAACCCAGGATATCTTGGTGTATCCGGGACCTGCGCTCTAAACTGCTGTCATTCCATTCTGTCCCGTCATTTTTATCGGTATCATACATTGATTTCTAAGAATTGTCAATACCGTCTTCAATTAATTCCCATATATTTCTTAATGCTTTCTTTATATCTTGACTACATGAAGACATTAATCTTTACTTGTAGAAAAGGTCAACAGATGTTCCATATAAATAAAAATCTTATAGGTATATCCGAGACACTATCTAAAAATATTACAAAAAAATTAGGGTAGAATCTTGTTGTCATGATAAAAAGGTAGCAGCGAAAAACATATGGGAATTAATTGAAGGCGATATTGACAATTCTTAGAAATCGACGTATGATACATATGATATGACGACGTATGATGAATGGGGTAGCACTAGCTCAGTGGATTAGAGCGCAGGTCCCGGATACGCCATGAGGTCCTAGGTTCGAGTCCCAGTTGCTACAGTTATCTTTTTCTTTTCTGTGTCTTTTCGGTGTCATCTTTTATTTTGGGAGTTGTTAATATTATTTTCAATTATTAAAAAAAGATTTATTCCATAAAAAACATTATTTAATGAATTTAAAATTACTTTCAAAAACGTAATAACTGAATAATTTTCACATTACCCATATCGAGAATAATAATAATTTTTTGATCGTTGGTTCATCCTACATTTTTTTTACTTAATTTCTAGTTTCTAATATAATAAATAGAATATTCTATATTTTTTAATTTTATTTATATTATTATTTGTATATTAAAACAAAATTACTCAGAAACCATTTGTTCCGAAACATGTTGATATTTATTTATTAAATAGTGGTTTTTACAAAAAAATACTTTAATCGTTTAATAAAATTATGGTCTACTGCTTTCGTTTTCCGTATAATAAATAAAACCGTTGTAAATTGTAATTTTGCATAGAATTTAAACACTTTGAGCGCGAAAATCTAATCAAATCACCGGTGTCGTACTCCGCTAATTAAATTTTACCTCGTCGCGTGGACAAAACTCACGTCTCGTCAACGTTGTCACACACCTGTTCAACGATCACCCACATTATGGTGACGAGCGAAACCGCGTCAAACGGTGTGCCCGGGGAAGGAAGCCAACAGCCAGCCAGCTTTTCCAAATAATCCCGAGCTGCACCGACTGTTCATTACCCACGCTCGCCAATCAACATGGTAAACTAATTTACCTTGATTAAAATGTGTGTGCACCCCTATGCCATCAAAGATTGATTGATGTAACCAAAGTCAACGATACGCTGCAGCGTACAGTCAAGACCAACCAGCTCGGCCATCACCGGTCGAGGGTTCCTAAAAGAGGCTAATTGAACCGTCAATAGCCGGACTAGACAATACGTCAAACCGGATTAGGTTGTACACCGTATGAATTACCGACGGGATTGAATATGGGATAGAATGGATTGATTTTAATATCGTTAACTCTATTTGCATGCGTTTATTACGAATTTAAATGATTTTCATTAATTAAATATTTATGTATGTTAATAAAACTAAAGGAATTAATATCAATACTGAGCAATATTATGGTGGATCGTTTTAATAAACAGTGGAGTAATCATTATATCAACAGGAACAAATTCCTCGAGACCGCTCGCAAAGTGCGTAAAAGCCATTTAAATACATTGTTTTCAATTCCCTGTCAGTAAGTGCCAGGAAGGGTAACAAGGGATAAGATAGCAAAGCGTCTAGTTAGGTCGGGGCCATATCGGCTACTTACCGCTGGCCTATAACTCACACCTCACGATCCAATCTGAGGATTTACACCACGCCTTAGTAAAGAATTACCCAAATCACCCGACCCTCATACCGCCGGCAGATATTTCGGATATATTCTGTCTTCCTTTGTATTTACACCGGTGGAGGTGAGAAAGTGTGCTTTAATGTGCTTCGAGTTGTAAATTTCCCAGAGCCGCTTTTGTCTGCACTCGGAGTGGCGATTAACTTAACAGCCTGTGCAAACTGCTTCCCCACTACCCTAAACCAGAGGTTAACTATATCCGGCTCATAATAACTTCATTTTAATAAGCAGGGAGCGCAAACAACTTTTTGGTTATATTACGAATGAGCAAATAATCTTTTACAGAACTAGTCAGTTCATAATCAAACTGTATTTGTAGATTAAATATAACAACATAATTTATAATTCATTGTGACCTCTTCGTAGAAATCAATTATTTTGTGGTTTTGACATATTTAATAAATAAAACCAACACTTTATTTTAAACCACAAATTAATTTTTAAATTATAATCAACCGGTTTCGATTTCGTTTTCAGTTTTAAGTTTTACTCTGATGAAGCTTGAGAAAAGCGAAACCGGTTGGAGAAAAAATTAAAATTAATTAGTAGTTTTAAATAAAGTGCTCTTTTTTGGTATGCGTATTGATGCAAATCACTATTTAGTATATACTAGACGACGATGCAGTTAGCACATTATCGATGTTAATGCGCTATCGAATCAGATTGCTAATAAACGCCACTCGACAGTCGACAGTCGACAATTAAAGGAGCTGCCGTTAAACGCACGCGGCGGCCGGGAGCAGACCGCACCCCGCGGGCGCACCTGAGAGACGCCCTGAGACGTGCGGCTTATAATGAAAATCCCCCGCCGTTTAATTAGCAGTGAGCAAAATAAACAACAATGCTGATTATATCTCGTTCTACGTACCCCCCCCCCAGCCCCCCAGCCCCCCAGCCCACATCCCACCATCGCAACACGATACACAGCCATCCCTACCGCTCGCATCGCGCCGCTGCCAGCGTGCGAGAGCGGGACCGACAGACCCAGATAGTACGAAGTAACAGATTTTCCGCACGGAATAAAAGTTGCCTTTTCTTTTTGCAACCCAAAAACGAGAAACAACGCTGAATTTACGACGGCGTTTCCCTTCAACATTTATTCGAATTAAATGCGACCGCGTTTAATTGTCCTGTTTCATTTTATCTAACGTCGGTGACGCTTGCGACATTCCCGAGGCGACAAAGTGTTACAATAAGCATACGAGTCTATTGCCTTTTTTATAATGTCGTTAAACCCTTTTCCCCAAAAACTACGGACTAGCACATCCATCTGTACCGAATACTTATTAGAGACAGCAGCATCGCTATCGCTTACTACAACAAGGCCCAAGCTAGCGTAGCAAGTAGAGATCAATAAAAATGTTAAGTAGATAGTTAAAAAAAAATATTATTTCGTTACACAAATGAATATACAACAACAAAATTAACTTACTAGCACATCTCCGAAACATACCTGTTGAGCTGCATTTTTTTTTGCATGTTTATATTCATAAAAATACGCCTAAATACATATTATAAACCGATTTAATTCATGTAAGTTACCTTCAACCACCGGGTCCGAGCAATTATTGATAAAAAAATAAATAAACCTTATTTTTAATCCTACGAACTGTTCCTAAGAAACTCCATTAACGGGGGACTGAACGCGGTTGATGCTAACAAAAATTTGTCCAAAGAAGCGATGCTAGAAGTCCACAGTGAAGTGCTGATGCCAACCCTGATGAGTGGCAGAAGAAGGATTAAAATAGACCGATTGCTGTAGAAATTAGATCTCCGAGGACAATGTCTGGTAAAACCGTTCGCTAAATGTTGAGATTCCCAAGGAATGCAAGCGTAATGAGTAAGATTAAGAAAGGGACGCATAGATGGTTTGAGCATGTACAGCAAATAAATAAGAAGCCCGAGACGCCCGAGGAAGACATGGGAGATCAAGTGATTCAAATACTTGAGTCGGACCATGTCAGAAGTCGAAATAACAAAAAATAAGGTATGAATGTGAATGAAGCAAGAAGTGTATAAGGAAAACGGCGTGATGGTTAGTTGTTAGTTAGTTACTAACTGTAATTTTAATCGGGGTTGATAATTTTTCTACTTTGACAGTACTTACCTAGAGCTGCCATTGTTATCCCTGAAATGTAAATAAGTTTTGAAAAGAGTTTTCCGATACATATTACACTGCCAAACAAAATCTTTATATCGTATTCAGCAAAGTTACGCCTTCCAACTCGCGTGAAGTTTTAGCATTTGATCAATTCTCGGCAGCTTTCATAGAAAATGGATATAATATATATTACTGGTAGGCTGAAAACTTTGTTCAGACGTCGGCCTCCTAACTTATAAATAGCATCAATATATTTCAAACAAAACACCAAAGCTTCTACATAAATACTGTTCCATCGGTTTTCCATTGCAGCGCTTCTAAAACCAAGGGCCGAGGTTCCCAGGGGGGCCTAAAACACGTTTCATATTGTTTGTTAGAAAATAAATATCTAAACTAAAAAAGCTTGCATTCAATGTTGCCTATAGCAATACTGAAAAAAAAACTTTAAAGTATTAATTAGCTGCGAACTTATTTTAAATTGAAAAATCTCCGATGGAGATGCTGCTTAGAAAATGTTGTTTAAAGCGCATCTTTTTATCTCATCAGCCGAAGATTGTAGGACTATCCTACGTTAATACGTGTCACACACTTTAACTTAAAATTAAATAATTTTATCATCTTTGAAGATAACATTGACAAATCTCTATTGAAATTTAAAACGAAAAAGACACAGAGAAGATAAAAAGATGACGGTTGCATCCGCAATTCGAGCCCACGACCTCTCGATTTATCCGGGATCAGCGCTAATGCCGCCTTATTGCTTTCCGACATTTTTATCCACATCATACCTAATTTAAGAACTGTTAATATCATCTGCAATTAATTCCCATATTTTTTGTCTGCTATCTTTCTATATTGACTGTAAGATTTCATCCGGACTCAGTTGCAGTATGTATAGTGTCCCATATATACATAAGAGCATGAGCATCCGATTTGTATTTATGTGGGACATCTATTGACTTTTTCTACAAGTCTGAGATTAATATTTATTTTTTATTAATCAATTTAGATAATATTAACAAATCACAAATGAAATATTATATTCAATGATAAAACAAATATATATTTAAATGGGGTTTATAAGCGTCAATAATTTATTCCAATTTTAAAAAAAAACATGTACACACTACTACACTTTTTTTTAAATAAAATGCTAGAGTTTTTTATTCCATTTTTATTTTTTAAATTTGAGAGCTCCCAACAACCAGCAAACTAGAGAAATATGACATTTTACATTGCCAGCTAATCGTATGTTTTCCTCCCACTCGACGCTGACGATCACACTCGTACATTTTTTTTGTTGGTAATCCCGTGAAAAATTATTTCATCTCTTTTCTGTTTAGACAGCGCACATTTATCTCGGAAATTTCTTAGCATATGATTCCTTTGATAAAAAGGAGACGCCATATGCAACATTTTTCCCTTCCGGCAGAGGTGGATCAGGAAATGAGTTTTAAGTACCTGAGGCCGCCGACGGAAGGTATTAAAAGTAAATAAAGTTCAACATCGTTCGATCAATCTATGCATTTATGAAGATCTACTACTGAATGAAAGGGATCGATTTTTATATTTTAAGTTCTGTTTTAATTTTTTTTTTCTTAACGGTCAGCACCCGAAAATACACACTTTGCAGGTTTCTAACTCATGAAGTACTACAAATGATTTATCTGCAAATTCTAAACGGGTAATTAGGAAAATTTATAAGCTTTCAAAAGACAATAATCCTGATACTGTAATCTTTTAAATTCTAAATGAAATACGTAATTATTGGAATTCCAGGTAAAACGTTCAAATTTATTACACTGGTCTTCGAACTGCACCTATTTGGGATATATTTCATATATTTTAAAGATTACAGGTTTAGAAACCTGAAATATTTTCCTAAATATCCATATACATTTTACAGACAAATTGTTTATGGTATTGCTTGAGATAGCATCCTGCAAAGAGATGTTTAGGGGAATTTTTGAGTGCTGGCCCTAGGTAAATAAAGTTGAGGCGAATTTGGTGATTCAGTGAGGTTAACGGGAAGAATTAGAGACTTACATCGTTTCATAAAAGAAAGCAGAGAAAATCAGAAATTACTAGGATGTTATGGACAAAAATGTATGCTGCCCTATTTCAAAAACATAATAAGGATAATTTTTTTTCTTCAATAATCTCGATAAATCGCCATCTGGGGAGTCGCGGTATGAATATGAAACACGGTGTAATATACAATATATTTAATTAAAAACACTTAATTCAAATATACCAAATCTTCCAGCAAATGCGGCACGGTAGGTAAATCGTACAGTAACTGGAACGGGTTAATTAATGTACAAAGCAGATATCAGAATAAGTCATTCGGAATGAGCCTGGCCAATAACACACTCCCATAGGTGGGACCTCGATCATGCGAGAGCAATAATAACAGCAAGCACGTAAGCAGTATCCAACGTCTATGTTGTGTTCTATGAACCGAATAAGTGATGTAAGGGATGGAAGTGTTTTAGAGCGGGGATAGATGCAAACTTTTGGCACGCGAACTGCTTTTTCCGAGACATTTCAGTTTTTAATTTGTGCTTCATCCAAAAATATCCAAAAAAAACATAAAACAAAAAACAAAAAACGAAAAAAACAAAACGAACAAAAAACAAACAACAAAAAACAAATACAAGGACAAAAAACAAAAACAAAGACAAAATAAAAAACAGAAAGAAAAAATGACAAAAAAAGAGATTTTGCTGCTTCTCACGTCACGGAAATTGATTCTTGGCTTTATTGTTAAGCTGTTTAATTTTTATTTTATTTCCAAACCAAAAAAAACAAATATTTTTACTAATCTAACTTTTTTATTATTTTTTTTTATATGAATACCGCACAAGAGTCCCAACTGCTCCCAACCGTCTGGAGCCAGTGAGACTATGGCATTCCCAATTGGGGAATATTGTGAGGCTAAAGGTATTGTGTGGGAAGGAGAAGGGGAAGAGGGGGATGGGGAAATACGCGGCTATTCAGATCTGGTCACCAAACACGGCTAAAAGCCATTTCAAGCAACGTTTCAATTCTGAATGGTGGTCTTTCACCAGGGCGATACTGAGAGAATCTTCCACTCTGGAACGTGCGCAAATATACTATATATTATTTTTAAAATAATTAATTGTGAAACAACACAAATTAATTAAATAAAATTTACTTGCGCACGCCGGGATTTGAACCCGCGACGATTCAATTTTTGGAAAATGATTATATTTATTTACTCATTGAAGAAGACAATATTAACACATCCCAAATGAAACACGAATCCAAAAAAATAACCTCGGCTCGAACCCAGGACATCTGTCTATCCGGGACAACCGCTTTTCCAACTAAGCTAATGAGACCAGTTCAATTTAGGCCATCTACACCGATATCATACTTCAAGTTCAAGACTTGGTAATATTATCTTCTATTTTAAATCCCATATTATTGGCTGCTATCCTTATGATGATTGCAAACATCTTCCCAAACAAATTGCAATCGGAATAGAGTCTCGGATATACCTTCACAAAAACTGTTTATCAGGTACTTACCTACTTAATTTGATTTCGTGATTTTATTACTGAAATTAAATATTTTTTATATTCTATATTTTTGTATTTTTAAGGATTATTATTTTTTTTTCTTAATTAACATCATGGTGTTTGACAATTTATAGAGATGCTTTTAAATTAATATTTAAAAGTTTCCGCACCCCTGTCCAAGAATATTCACGAAGCTCGGAGCGGGAGCGTGCTGACTGCTGGCTACGAGTAGATCTACGCGATGTTTGCCGTTCTACAGGTTTATGACGTAATAGCCGGGCGGCGGGAGCACGTTACCTGTTGATAAACCACACCTATCAGATTACGAATTTAGCACTTCAAACATCCAAACTATGTGTAAGATTCTGGGTAGTATACCCCCTGTGGATTACTTCAGCTGCCTCGACCCGACGACTTTAATCCCCTCTCAATAAAGGCGATAAGTTTAGTGACGTATTCCAGAAAGCAAGTTAGTCTTGATTCATCAAGCAGTACCTTTCTACTTATACCTACTATTAGAATACGTACCACTTCATCTTTTAATATTTAATTTACCACTTATACTCGTGTAACTTAAGAAATCACACGCTATACGCTGGTTGAAAAGTGAAATTATTGTCTCGAGGAATATACAACCCAAAAATATGACTACAAGCTATGTGTCTTGTGTCACCACGAATATTATAAATAATAGACGTACAAATCACTTCGCAAAACTCTAGAAATATTTGATATGAGCGCAAAAAGCGGTTGTTCTTTATTGTTTAAATAATATTGTGAGAAAGAAAAATAAAAATCAACAGAAACTGTCACAATTAATCTTAGCTATAAAGCAGAATTTTTAATACTTGTTTTTTATACGCTTTTATAAGTTATATGGTAGTCTAAGCTCATATTTTTTTATGTAAACCCTTTAAGTCTACTATCAAAATATTATGTAAAGTGAGATCTGATATTCTCTCTTTCTAAAACACACGTCGGACCTTAAAAGAAAGAGATATAGAACGGGTATTATGAGGAGCGTCATTTGGTTCCCAATACGAAACAACTAGAATGGCAGGTTAACAATTTCATTATAATTTCTAATCAGGAGAGAAGTTTCTGGAAAAAAAACCAGAAACTCTTCTGTGCTTTTGTAGTTCTACAAAAAGCGTACGATCGAGTTGATAGGAAAAAATTATGGAAGGTATTGTCCAAGTATGGAGTGAATACGAATCTCATACAGGCAATCGCGTCTCTGTACGAGGAAAGCGTTGCATGTGTTAGGGTAAACGGTGATTTTACGGAGTGGTTTGACATCACAAAAGGTGTTAAGCAATGCTGCGTAATGTCACCGTGGTTATTCAATCTATACATGGATAATTGTATGCAAGAATTGAAAAAGGTGGGCTTGGGCGTGAAAATGAGTAATCTGAAAGTATTTTGCCTGTTGTATGCTGATGATGCGGTGCTGATTGCTAACAATATGAAAGATCTACAGTCCCTTGTATCTAGGATGAGTGAAGTATGCATGAAGGACGAACTAATGATGAATGTAAGTAAGTCTAAAGTCATGATGTTTGAAAGAGAGAGTACGAAAACAGTGTGCAATATAGTTGTGAATGACGAATACTTGGAGCAGGTCAATGAGTTTGTATATTTGGGAAGTATGTTTACGAGAGATGGAAAGACTGATAGGGATATTGAAAGAAGGGTGAATGCAGGAAACTCCATTAACGGTGGACTGAACGCGGTTGGCGCTAACAAGAAGTTGTCCAAAGAAGCGAAGCTAGCAGTCCACAATGGAGTGCTGATACCGACCCTGATGTATGGTAGTGAGGCATGGAATTGGCAGAGAAAGGATGAAAGTAAACTGAATGCCGTAGAAATGAGATCTCTGAGACGAATGTGTGGTAAAACCATGTATGATCGTGTGAAAAATATTGAAATTCGTAAAGAATGCAAGGCTGATGAAAGCATAATGAGTAAGATTAAGAAAGGGACGCTTAGATGGTTTGAGCATGTGGAGCGAATGAACGAAGAAGGAGTGTAAGAAGAATGTATGACGCGAATGTGAATGGAAGAAGAAGCCGGGGACGCCCGAGGAAGACATGGCACGATCAAGTGAATCAAATACTTGAGTCGGGCCATGTCAGAAGTCGGAATAATAGAAGAGAATGTATGAGACGATGTATGAATGTGAATGAAGCAAGAAGTGTATGCCAAGATCGAGTTGTTTGGCGGTCCGTCCTCTCTGCATACCCCAGCGGTGAAACGGCGTGATGGTTAGTTAGTTAGTTAGTTAGTTAGGAGAAAAAAGCATATAGGAAAAGTTTTAATTTATCCAATGCATTTTTTTGTTTATTTCATAATGTAAACCGATTCGTAATAAAAATTAATCGAAATAGTGATTTCACTGATAGCTTCACAGAAAAGTTACAGATATTTTCTGTATCGCGTGGAAACGTTGTATGAAATGGATTTAACCGTATTTATTAAGCAGATATAAATAGCCAGGTATTTCTTAACCTTCCTCCTTCTAATCTCCTTATATCCTCCCCCTTCACACTCACAATATACCCTACTAAATACAGCAACGGGGATATCATACCACTTACTACGGGCAGAGGACACTCTTCTATGGTATAAATACAAAGATATATACATGTTTTGGCATATTTAAGCAATATCGACGAGTGATAATATTCTGTAACCCGAGAAGCATACGGATGCAACTCGAGAACACAAAATGTTCAGGGGAGCCGAAAAACTAAGCTGTTTAGAAAATATATCATAATTTCTATAAATATGAATACATATTATATAAAATATTTATGGAAGTTACTAGAGATTTGCTAAAAAAACGTAATTTTTCGGTTCTCCTCAAGATTTGTTTTTTTTGGAATTGCATCGGTGTGCATCTCGGGTATAAAATATTTTGTATCAATAATCACTTTAGTTCGTCCCATTCGTAAATTTTCAATAACATGTTCCTATTTATTTAATTGCGAACAAAATGACCAGTGATACAAAGCACGCAGATAATTATAATGAATTCAATATAAATGAAAACAGATTAATATTAAAGTTCTTCGCTGATTTAACGCACATATGCTTCAGTATAGTGGTTTTTATTGACCCAAAGACATATTAAAATAAAACGAATAATTTTTTTTTGTATAAACCACTATCAAATATCTACATATTTCGGAAGCGAAGCTTCCCTCGTTGTGATAAAAAAAATTAAATGAGAAATGATGACAAGAGTAGACAGAAAAATAATAACGTAAGAATAGACAAATTACAAACATAAACAAAAATTTTCAATAAGTGATGAAAGTAGGTAAGTAATTAATGAAGAGTGTAAAAATATTAAAAAAAACACTTATGTCGGGCCATATCTAGAGTTATAGAATAGCAGAAGAGTATGTATTAGACGATATATGAATGTGAATGAAGCAAGGAGTGTGTATCGAGACATAGTTCTGTGGCGGTCTATCCTCTCTTGCCTACCCCCGACGATGGTCAGTTACTTGGTTAGGTAACATGAATAAACCACAAACTCTGTATCAACTGGAGAACAACATTTTTGACAACACGACAAAAACATCGTGGTTTAAAATTTTCAAACAATGCATAGATTGGCGAAAGAGAACCAATTTGTGTCGTACCGCTCATCGTGGATATAAAATATGTTTGAGGCTATGTACACGAGTACATGGTATATAACTTCTATCACGTTAACCAGGGCCGGCCCTGAGCCAAACAGCGCCTGGCGCATGCAAAATTTTGTCGCCTCCTAATCACCTCAATGGCGCTGTGTTAGGTGTTAGATATTACCATTGCCTTGGCACTTTGGAAAGGACGCCTGGGGAGGACTGCTCCAATTGCGCCTGTATATGACCGGGCATGACGTTAACAACGCTCGTAATTTGATTCGCCAAAGAAATATCGCAACTCGTATTTATTTTATTTTTACGACTTCCTACTTGTTGATAATAATCATTATTTCAAAGTCCAGTTTTACCGCGATGATGTTTTATTTTGCTGCCCTGACCGTTGACCAACACTTCTCTAATTTCGTTCAGATTGTTTGAAATTTAAAAACATTGTTTTATTACACTGTCGACTAGGAATTTTGTTATTATTATTTCCATTACCTTTAAAGCACATCTTTTAGCATAATACATAAATTCAACGTGCCGAAGATTTTTGCTTTCTCTCATGGCCAATTCTCAAATTTCTCTCAGATATTCTGCAATATTACACTAACGACTTGACCTAAGTTAGTTGTTTGAAGTTTTGCAATAATGGTACATTGTTGAATAGGACTTTTGTTAAAAAAAAAATTCTGTTCCCACTATTTTCAAAACACATAATTTAATACAGTACACTATTTCAATGTGCGGAAGTTTTTTTCTTACTCTCATGGCCAATTCCCAAATTTCTCTCAGATAGTCTGCATTGTTACACTATCGAGTTGACCTAAGTTGAGTGAAATAGTTCATGAATCTTCAGTTAAACGTATAATTTCAAAGTGGTGATGTTTTTTGTTTGCTGTCATGACCAACTCTTAAATACATGCCAGATTGTTCGATCCTCTGCAACATTGTACTATTATCGAGTCGAGCATAATTTGGGGGTAATAGTTGATTTCGATACATATTTAATAACGCTTTAATCCATTAAGTGCCTTTCAATTGAAATTCGGAAAAGGGGATGTTTTTATTTGAAACGGACCGTTTGATAATTCAATCTGGAATTAAAATCGGCCATGGAAATTGGTATTGCAAGAAGGGGTAGGATTCGGGTTAGGCAATGTTGTTTTTGTTAAGTATTTGTCAACCCAACTCTAGAATTCAATTAAACAATACAAGGGAGATTTTGTATTGTAGTCTAAAACACTGAGCTTAAACTGCTCTCTCCGCTGCTCGCGCTCAGGAGGCGGAGCATTGTAATAAGACCCGGTCGAAGCTTTTTTACTTCATTTAATAACAACTCCCAAAGTGCTTCGGCAATTTCAAAGTAATTTTAATCGTTAAACTGTTGATTTTATTGAAACATTACGGCAACAATGTTTGCAGATGCACAGTTCGGGTTTCCATAATCTTTAACTTGGTCCTTTTACATTCTTGAATTTTCATTTTGCCATAAAACTTAATGTTTTCATACATTCATTGATGGTTCGCAACAAAAGTATAATTCTACATAATTACTCCATAGCTTAAAAACAGGTACTATTCGACTTCAACGGAGCTTCTATCTTCTTCCTATTTAATTCCTCGTGATTGAAGTAAAAGCCAAGATACTTACGAAAAAATACCTAATTCATAATATGTATGTAATATTCAATACAAAATAGCATGTCCTCCCTTTTTGGAAAGTTTAGCGGACAGCACCCAAAAATTCACACTTTGTAGGTTGCTAGCTCAAGAAATACTACGATTTTTTTCGTGCGGGTAATTATGAAAATGTAATATGTTTTAAAAAATAATTATCCTAAAACTGTAATGTTTTTAATTCTGTGTGATATACGTACTAGAATTTTAGGTAAAACGTTCAAAACTGCTTTCATTCGTTTTCAAACTGAAATTATTTTCGTACACTTTTGGATGTATTTTATACATATTTCCTCTACCCAATACCTTCAGCCTCACAACATTCTCCAATTGGGGATGCCCTAGTCTCACTGACTCCAGACGTTTGGGAGCAGTTGGGACTCTTGTGCAGTATTCATATAAAAAAATATATATATTAAAGATTACAATTTGAGGATTTTGTCTTTTGAAACCTTATAAATTTTCCTAACTACCCATATAGAATTTATAGATAAATCATTTTTGGTCTTGCACGAGTTAGCAACCTTCAGACTGATGTTAAGGGTCATTTTTGGATGGTGTCAAAGTTACATTTTTATTAAAGGTCGTGGTAAAATGACTTTGCAAACTGAAAATATCTCAATTTTCCTAAAAATTCCATCGGGCATATAAACAGATTAAAACATGACCTTGTTTAAATGAGAATCAAATTAAATATAACGAAATATTGAGAAGTTTGTTAACAGTTATAAAAACATTATTTATATAAACACTTTATACAGAAACCTTTAAGAGCCTTATCGAAGCAATGGATTCTCATCGGTAAATCTGAAGCAATTCAAACGATAATTTAAAAATACATATTTACCTACGTTGGATCGTGGGCAAACTCCATTCCAAATAATGAAAGCCGTATTATAATTTTCGTTGTTAAAAATTATTGCCTTTCCCGAAATTTCAATACCATTAAGGAACGGAAGAAAACAGAATTGATTACAGGTTTCTGTTGAGTTGTTTTCGAATACGTGATTAGAATAGAGACTACGTTATTCCTCCGTTCGGGCGGCCATCAATCTTAGGAGACGACAGTCGTTTAAAGGAACGTTCCATTTCGAGGGAAATGTAAGCGATTGGTGTCTTACTTTTTCTTTTCGTCAATAAATTTAAAAGTTTTGCGTAAACAACCGTTGTTTTAATGAAAATGAAACATGTATTTAAATGAGTGTCTGACATTGTTAAAAAGATATTTAAAAGAAAATGCTGTAATCTTTGAAAGATCTTACCTAATTTTAGCAGATCAGACAAGAGTAATAAATAATGTTCGTACCTGAAGCTAATACCCAGAAGCATTTTTAAGAATAAAACGCTTGTTAGAAGACATTGTAAACTGTGAAGCTGTAATTAAGAAAATTGAAAATGATAAAGAATCAAAGTTTTACATAGATTTCTGGATCAGATAACGTAAAATCGTAAAAAATTTCATTGACGTAACAATTAATTATTGAACAGACTTAAAAAAATATAGCACTCGACAAATCACCAAAAAATTATAATTACGCCTTTTGTCTCCGTAATATTAGCAGTAACGATCAATACGTTTCTAGATTTCATAGTCTTGTGGGCTAGTTCCTAATCCACGATTGACAAAAATGTGATTGATTGAGTAATACAGCTTGATACACTTAACTTTACAGCCAGTGGCGTTTAGATACAAAAAGTATTGAAGCAGTTAGTTTCTCGTTTAGCATTCTGTGCTGTTAAGCGTGTCACGCTATATTATTTATCTAAATCTTCATATATTAAATTCCTATTTTTGGCACTCTCAAACAATTCACAGTTGGTAACATTTCTTTAATTTTACATCGTAAATAGCATCCATATAATTAAGCATTTTTTTTAAATTTTAACGTAAATCAACATTCATTCGCTCCGAGAAAAAAATATAAATAAACGTCCCTAACTCACTCCTTCGAAAAGTAATTCGTTTTATCATCGGGAGAATTCGCTTTTGAGCCTGTATCGGATCATCTTATGCACTTCCCGACGGTCTCTGCGTGGCCCGATCCGATTTGGTGTCAACCCCGTGGCCGTGGAACGACCCTTTGACTCGTCGGTCGGTTGGGTGGCAATTTTATCATTGGTATTTTCTATGAACTATTTTACGGACTAGGATTGCAAGAAGTATCTACTGAAAATATTATTTTTGAACTGAGAGGCATTTTGATGATGTAAGTGATGCTGTGGTCATTTTATTGCCGAACATTCAGAAAAAAAATTATTGTGATTAATTTTGTCTCTTTTATGCGCATATATTGTTATAATTCATGTTGAACGTGACTAATTTAAAAAGCTGCATACCATACATACCAAAAATGTTACTGTATACGACAATTTTTTTTTTTTATATTTTAAAATAAATCAAAATGTAAATGTCGTAAACGTTTTAATATAATATATTATTTAAGTATAGATGTCAATAGCAACATATAAGATGTTTACGAAAACTAAGTGAATGGGTGAAGAAAGAAAGAAGGTCACAGCAGTAAGAAAATGAATTTCCCTAGCTTCTCATTCCACTCCACTCTCACTTCAAGTGGTGTCTATAGGGGTCCCCATCCCCCACATTCTTCCCTCACCCACCCACAACTCTAGCGCCACCAACAATCCTCCCAATTTTACGCTGCAGATTGTGTTGGGCCGGAGTTTCCCCTCATGTCGTTTCAACTTATTTTTTTTTTATTTCAACATGCTTTTCTTTACGTCCCCTTTTCGCTATCGTTGATGTGATAAAATAACTACCTACCTAACTAGTCAGAACATCATAAAAAGTTGTATTCTCGACTCTCTTTAAAAATATTTTCGTTTTCAGGATATGGCGGAGAAATATCATCCATGCACTTCACGGCCTACCTGCCACGCGCCGAGGGTGAGGAGGCCTCCAGCACCGCCTCCTCTCCTAACAGCCAGCCGTCATACGCCACTCTGCAACCTCCATCCGAGACGTCGGAAGTAAGAGCTTTCCACCCTCCTCCTCCTCCACCACCAACTAGGAAGTCTCTCGCCATGTGCTTTACTAGTACTGGGGCTGCCCTCTCTCTACCACCAAAGAAGAAGGACATCTACCGACCTTACTCTCTGGACGACAGGCCTCAAAGAGCCATGGAGTTCCGAATACCAGCAGAAGAAGACTTACACGCCGCGCACGCTATCCTAGACCTCAGCCAGAGTACCGCTTTCTTACCTATCCCTCCACCTCCTCCTCCTCCTCTCCCTCAGCCAACTGTCATCCAAGAACTCATCATTGATGACCGGTTGCAAGACTCGCCAGAACCAGAAATTTACGAAGACGAAAAATCAGAGTCCAGAGACATTCGAACCGGGAAAACTGTCGCCTACACATATGAAGCCTTTTTTGTGAGTGACGGAAGATCAAAAAGAAAAAACGTCGCTTCTGTCGCGGGTGCAACAATCGACAAGGCTATAGTTGCACCCGACAGCAAGACAAAGTATACCTGCAGCGAGTGCGGCAAGCAGTACGCCACCTCCAGCAACCTGTCGCGACACAAACAGACGCACCGCAGCCTGGACTCGATGGCGGCCAAGAAGTGTATGACGTGCGGCAAGGCGTACGTGTCCATGCCGGCACTGGCCATGCACGTGCTGACGCACAAGTTGTCGCACGCGTGCGGCGTATGCGGCAAGCAGTTCTCCCGGCCCTGGCTGCTGCAGGGCCACCTGCGCTCGCACACGGGCGAGAAGCCCTACGGCTGCGCGCACTGCGGGAAAGCCTTCGCGGACCGCTCCAACCTGCGCGCGCACATGCAGACGCACTCGGCCGACAAGAACTTCGAGTGCGCGCGCTGTCACAAGTCCTTCGCCCTCAAGAGCTACCTTAACAAGCACCTCGAGTCTGCTTGCTTCCGAGAGGGGGAGCAAGACGAGTCCGTCCAGGAAGACGCGGCTTGAACCTAATGTTTCTACATCTCCTATTGCCTCTGCCTCTCGTGTTTCTTGTGCGGCCATCCCGAGACCTGATCTCACTTCGACCCCTTAGGGCACCTGTATATATCCTTCGTACTTACTTCATCTTAAACTAACTTTGCTCTCTAATGATTGTTCTTTCTTTGCGTGGGTTGTATATTTTAGAGATAGTATTAAAGTAAATCGCGAAACGTCCAACTCCCATTGAGGGAACTAGTTCTAGTATCTATTTTGAATAGACCTTAATTAAGAATAAAATATTTGAAAAAATGATAGGTATATAGATTTAGGAAAACACAATTATCCCAACATTTGGTTGCCAATACATCAACGAGAAATCCTCCATCCACTCCATTAATTATTGTCTTCATGAAAAAATATTAAGAACCCCATCCTTCATGTCTCCTCTCCAAAATTCGATCTCGCTTTACATATTTTAATTTTTGCACTAAATCTTAGTGTCATAGCTTAGGATAGGTTTTCTGGAAAAATTGGCGGAATTAAATCTAGCGCGACTTTGTTTTTATTCATAAATTACAACGTAAATCAAAATAATAAAGAATTGTTCAATCTTCATAATAAAACCGAGTACGAGTACGTGGAATTACTTTATTATATACTGCGATCGTCCAACATTTATTTATGATCTGAAATAATGCCATTCCGTCTTGCGCTAGATAAAATTCAGCCAATCTTTGAAGGATATAGTCATTTATAATCTAGTCTCTTTCTAAATTTTGTTTGTCTTTTCTATAAACAAAGACAGTTTATTTCTTCAAAGGGTTCTACAACGAACTTGAGCAACGGTTTATACACAACGAATAAAACTAATATATCTGTAAAAATTACGAACATAAGGGTAACTTATTAACTAACTGTAATTTAGGTATAGACAAATTAATTGTCTCTGCTATGTAGGTCTACATTAAAACTGTATTTCATCTAGTCGATTACTCTAGTCCGATAAACGGGAAATATGATTAATGAAAGATAAAATAACTGTAAATAATAATGAGTCTGAAAATTATCTTTTGTAGGCCAACTTTACAAAATTAAAAATATTTTAGTCGCAGGAACTCTTTGGCGGTCTGTCGATGGCCAAACGAGTTCTGCGAAATCTCTGGTTATAAAAGCAATATTTGGTATACTTAAAAAATAATGAGAAAGTGTAATGTGTAAAATAGTAGAAACACGGCCTTTTAGTAGTCGGTGGAAGGCGTTCCCCGAGCGAGAACTCGGTGGCCACCGCTCGGGAACATTTCCCTTTCGAAGGAACACTTCATGTATCCGTCTGTGCAGTCCATAATTCTAGTCTACGTACATTCTTTAGGGTTTTAGAGAATTTCCAAATGCTTTTAGTGGCTGTGGTACCGGGTGTTCCAGAGCGAGAGCTCTTGCCACCCGCTCGTGAATACATGTATCCATTTCGCGGGAACATGTGCATCCACCTGAGCAGTCCATTTTTCTAGTCTACTTACATAAAGGTCATAGAGAATTCTCACTTTTCTTATTGTAACCATAGCAATGCATAATCGTGTTTTAGACAGTGCTCAGTGGTCTCCGACCACCGCTCGTTAGTACATCCCCTCCGTAGAAACACATGTATCCGTCTGATCATCCATTATTATTCTAGTCCACTTACTTTAAGGTTTTATAGAATTATCCCTTTCTTTTAGTGACCGTGGAAGGATTCCCAATGAGAGCTCGGTGGCCACCGATAGTAGATATTCCTCTTTCGCAGGGATACATTTATCCGTCTTGGCAGTCCATAATACTAGTCTACTTACTCTAAGATCTTAGAAAAAATAACTTTCCTTTCTTCAAAGAAGAAAGAAACGTATCGCTAAACTACAGTTCGTATTTTGTATATTGTACAGTAACCTGTTTCCCTTCTCAGTTGTTACATATTTTCCGAAAGCAATGTCAACTTATCAACTCGAGTGACCAAGTTATGACAAATTAGTGTAATTCGACATCCGATTTGCAGCGCTAATTTACTTACTGACTAACTTGAAGTTCAATAGCGGGCAGGACGATGAATCGCCAAAGCAGCTATCCTATAGTTATTCCATTCCTGATGCGAGTCCCTATTTTTCCTATACTTAACTTAAATCTTCTATGACCATTGAAGTCTCCCACGTTGGAAATTTGAGCGATGAGACTGAAAATACAGATTCCATAGCAACACTAAGTGCTTGGCATGGAGAAGTAACTGAATTTGTTTTCATTTGACATATCTTGACTGATTCATTTTGAATATAAAAAAGGTTGTTAAAATTTTACGGATAAAGAAAGGACAACACGAAAAACGTTTTTTTATAACTTTTCAACAAATTGTAAAAAAAGATCGTATTTATATTTTAGTGTGCGAAAATGTGTTTGTTAATCATTAATTTTTTACAGGATATGTTGTGAAAAATAACGAAGGACTCAAATACAACACAACTAAAATGATTTTCACACACGACCGATGGCTGTTGCATAAAATTTGATTTTAAATGTTTGTATTTACGCACACTTAACGTTATTATTTTGGACTCAACATACACGTCACAATTTTTTGATTTTAAAATAAAATAAACTAAGTTCAACTTGTAAAAGTAAACTCCTGCCGGCTTTTTGGCTCTGCTATTACCCATTGTGAAATTGTTTTAAAATATTAAACCTGTTTTGTCTATTACCATCATCAATTATAATGTAAATTTGGTATTATTCTAAAAATCGGTTGCTATAGAGATTTCAAGGTCTGCTAGGTATATTTATTTTTACCAAGGAAATTTCATAGAAATGCATAATATGTTTAATAATGTCTAATATCAAAGATTTGTGTTATATTTATTTGTATAAATTCGTGTGGCCATGTGTCCGGCTTAGATATTTTTTTAAAATTAATTTGGTAACGAGTTACTTCAGCACTGTGTGGCTTGCAATTTTTTGATTATTATTTTGAATAACCATAATTATTCCAAAGATGAGTGGTGAACTAGTCAAAAATGAATAGAATTTAAGTAAATTATATATACATGTAATATGAAACCATAATCTTGAACTTTACTTTGTGAAACGTATTTAATTTAGTATATAGTGTACATTATTTTGAAACAGCTTCGACGATGATCTCATGAAAACATAATTTATTATAAATTAAGATAGTTTTTATTCATTTGTATTATTGATTATAATTAGTTAATCGAAAATAGTAGTGATCTACCCTTTTAAAGAGGGCTATATTACTAAAAATTCAATGAAATTCATGTATAATGTATATACTTTTTTAAAGATTTTTTTTTTAAATTTAAAAAAAAATCTTATGAAATTAACTTTAGCAATTTAAGTAACGATTGTTTGTTGTAAATTCATTATGTATGTACTCATTTGTAGTATAGACAGGCGGGTAAAGGACCTACTTGAAAACTCACACCAAAATGTTCCTCAGTTCCCTTGGTTATTGTTAAATCGTACGAGGTCTCTGGAGTAAAATACTAATGTTATATTTTTTTACGGTTACGTGTTTCGTTATTCGCAAAACAAGCCTTTAGTATAAGAAATGCGTATGTTTAATGAAAATATTAACGAAGACTTTATCTAAAATGTACAGATTCCTTTTAAATATGTATTTTTAATTAAATTTGCTATAAAACTCTTTGTAAGAACAAAACACTACCCGCATTATGAATAGTTGGGGGAAATTCATAGAAATTATTTATTTTATATACCTAGCTACTAAATACGTTAAGGTTGGCTTAGAACATTCTAGTAGCGTGGGTCCGTGAGGGATTTGTCTTAAGAATCGATTTGCAAGGAGCATGCACTAAAATAATATTTGCTTTTGGATCTGGGATTAATTGTCCGATTGCAAAGGGGGCAATTAAATTGTAGCTGTTGTTTGGAATCAGTAAACGGACATAATAACTTACTTTATTTGACGCACTCTAGACAAAACATCGGTGATGCGTATGATGTCGGACCAGTCTTAATATGTTCAACTCGTATTCGACATACACTTGTTGTACGCTCAGAACCAAAGTTCGTAGAGAGATTTTAAAATAAATTCATATATTACGGCCTAATTGCACCTAGTTGCAGAGTGCTATTTTTGTCGCAATCAACACACAAAGAGAATTTTCTCCATTCTACTTAAAACTAACTATCAAAACAATTCACAACGAACAGACTGGTTCGTTTGTCACCTACATAGTAGAAATGACAACACATTTCGCAGTATCTATATTCATACAACCGTATTTCTGCATTAATATTACGAACATAAACATTCTAATTATAGGATTACAACGGTATTTAAATCTAGTAAGCAGGAATATATTAGTCTGAAGTAGTCGTATCGTCCTTAGAGAGTAATTGTACGTTACAAAAAATAAACAACGCCTCACTTAAATCTTCCAAAACTTTTGATAGCAGGCCATGTGGAAAGACTTTGGGAATAAAATTATAACAATTAACTCTATTAAACTCGAATGCTTTTCGGTTACACTCAATGGAAAATTAGCGCCGTTATTATTTACGCTCAAACGTTTATTTTAAAAAGTGGATTCTCCCTCAGAAAAGTATTTCCTTTGCAATATACTGTAGGTGTCGTTTGTTATATTGGGAACGGTCGGTCGAATGCGGAGAATGAGAGTGTTTTGGTAAAACATCGCGCCGGTAGAATTCAGTGGTTGGTTTGCGATGGCACTTCTTGCAGTGTAGGTCTCCATTCCAGTGCATGTGTGCCTTGCTTGATATGTTGTTGGATTCATTTTCAAAGTTGATAAAATCATTGTAATGACGTTGAAAGGGAACTGAAGTTATTTGCGTGTCATGCATATACTGAAATAAAATAGTTACCCGACCATTAAATATAGATATTGTAGAGTACAACTAGACCATAAATCAGTATTAATATTAACAAGTAGACATTTAGATGTCGGTTTTGTACATACATTTTACACATGATTAATAACTAGGATAGGGTTTTAGTGAAGTTATGTATGATTTTGTACATTTTCTGCGGCAGTAACTGGGTCGTGAAAGCTGAATTAATGCTCGATATTAACGAAACTATTTAATCCCAAACAACGAATGCAACCTACACAATACACACGATGCCCTATGGGCGGACCGCGTTGGACGGTTGACTTGTTCGAATGCGCGATTATAGAGATTTACTATGATACATACTCGTACATACGATGATTTTGCAAAGCAAAACAGGACGAAAGAGCAACGAAGTTAATGGTTAGAAATAATTACATTTTAGAATAATATTTGATACCATTTGAATTAAATTCATGTAAAAATGTGTGGAAATTTTGAAGATTTAAAAAATAAATTGTATTCAAAATGCTTGAACAGCAAATTTATTATTACTCAAGCCTAAAATGTTATCATCGTCGTGTCAATTAAACACAGATTTTCGATAGATGCCTTTATATATTTTGAGATTTGCTGAATAGTTAAAAATCTTATGATTCAATGTCGATACATAAAAAAAATATAAGCATTTGCAGAAATGGTCGACTTTTTACCCTGTGATCGATTGAAAACGAATCTTTCCTAGAATATAATTATTATCTGAAAATTATTATGAAACACACGAATGTGATCCTTAAAAGCAATTCTGTATTATAATATATTTGTAATCTTAACCTTACGACTTGGTCGCTTGCGAGAAGCACTTACGATCTTCGATCCCTGAAACCACGACGACCGTTCGAGAAGCAGAGCCGTCACGAGGATGATGATGCGACGTCGAAGCGAGGCGAGACGAGGCGAGACGAGACGAGGCGAGACACGCCTGCCTGCTGCAGTCACCGCTCCGGCGAATGGGTTGATTAATACTTCGTTATATGCGCGTTTCCGAGGTAAGTAGCGACTGCGGGATAATGTCGGGTATTCGAGAAGCAATAATAATGTAGTGCCGCGAGCCTCGCTATGCCCCGCGGGGCGGCGGGCGAGCGGATCTAGGTAAGTTTAGTATAAGGTAGGTAAACAAACTAAGTAACATAAGATAACATAACAGATACTCACTCCCATGTACAAGCACTCCAACTAACCCCATATATATTTGTAACCTAAAGACCATTGTAAATTACCCCCCCTCCGGAATATCCTATTAATATGTAATATGGGCACTAGCTACCGACATACCGATACTTGATAGCGAGACTACATCAATTATTAAGGATAGTTATACAATCGTACTAAACAAACACATTGCGAGTACGAACCTGTGTACTACACTACAACATTCACCGAGTGACTCGGAAGTCTGTCTCGAATCAACGAGAAAACGATATGTTTGTTTTTGTTTCATGAAAGCCGTTCCAAAATTCGGAAATAATATTGTGTAAAGGTATTTTAATATTGTATTGTGGTTAATAAGGTAAAGTAGTCGAAGCAATAAATTATGCATTAAAAAATTATGATCAATTTAGAAGCGCAAAAATTTGTTGCGATATTAGGAAACAAAATTATTTACACGTTTCGGAAGTAACTAAAGTATTGTGTCAAATGCTTTGAAATTGGTGATGGTTATTGAAAATTTTAGCAATCCTTATGGTGATTTTAGATCGGATGCAAAATTATAGATTATAGATAAACATGTGGATATCTATATTATACTGTACGAAATTATTTAATGTGTACTCTATGAATGTTATTCATTACCATTATACAAATATTATATGTGTGTACTTATTAGATGTAAACAGTTGTCGAACATGGAGCCTATCAAATAGGAACACCGTGGGCACATTCAATTATTACACTGTGCCGTGGATTATATTCAAATTATTATGTTTACTTCGTAAGATTGTAACACGCACTTGTCTCGGTTTAACATGTTGTCTTAAGCTAGTTTATTTTAATTGTTTTACATTACAACGTACGTATCTTAAGCTAAACATTCACCTTATTTAATATTTACAGTTATGTGTAACTCAACCAACGTAACGTGTTGGAATTGTGGAAACTAAAAATGTTAAGTGTCAATTTGTCTAGGCAGTAAACTCAGCTACAACGATTACAGAGAAAAGATGCAAACACATTTGAAGCAACCATTACTTATACGCAACATTAGTTATTTAAATCAAAACATAGAAATTTAACTTAATGATGTATGTGAGATAGAATCATAGAATTCGCAAGTTAAATTCTTAGATTTGAAGCTGTCATGATAGTATTGCTTCGGTAAATCATAGTTTTTCGTCATGATTAGTATCAGAGGTCTTTGAATCCAATAAACCATATTTAACTTGACTTTATTTACATGTACAGTGTTTGTGAACTTTTCAAATGAAACAATACTTTAAACAATTAGAAGGAAGTCTTGAGTATTCAGAGAGGTAGTTGCACTAGGTTAACTGAGTTTCAAGATTGTACCAATATTGCATTTATAAATAATTATTACTCATAGCATAGTCAAACCAATATTTATACATATGTGAATCTGTAACTTGTAAAATCAATTTTTATTTCACCGTTCATGATCAGAATTCCATTACCAACTGTAATTATGGTAATTATGGTGATGTATATTAATTATTGTAATGACATTTCCCTTTTAGACTATTTAACTTCTTTACCTACAAGTATGTTGACCTAACACGTTTCCTTCCTCTTTCAGACATTTTTGGGGGATAAGCTTATACATTTTCTCCATAATTCAATTAAGATAAACATTAAATTTGAATCCCTAAATATCTTTCAACGAAACTTATAATAGAAAGAGACTTAATAAAACTAATAAATTAAATACATTTTTTGGATATTTCTCGAAAATCAGATTCATGCAATAATTTGTTGCCACCAGACGACAGCGCAGGGCTTCTTTACTTTACCGTTTCCAACTTTTATTTCACAACAATACATGTCAATAAACACTTTCATTTACACTGCATTATTTTACAATACACAGAATGTTTACTATCTCCGTAGGAAATGAATGAATTCTCCAGAAACTGCACAGCAATTCTTGAAAATGTCGATTGTCATTAACCTTTAAAGCATAATCTCATTTTTTAAAATGCAAATACTTGATAATAAGAATAATCATCCGATGACTAAATCAAGCTTTGCTTGCAGCGCTGAAAAGCAAGCGATACATTGATTTGGAAGTTCATACTCCGTCTTTGTTGTAAAATATATGTACAATATTGTTCATGATTGCGGTATTGCGATTTCATAAAATATATGAAACACTGCAGGTGTTGGCAAAGTAAATATCCAGTTGACGTGGTTTTAAATACCGGGCCGGGCGCATCGAGCATCAAGTTTTGAAAAAGAAGTGCATTTTCTGGAAAATTGTTCAGTTACTTATATAATATTAACAGTAAAAGCTCTTGCGCTGGCCCTGCTTGGCTTTTCGTGGTGAAATCAGTAGTGACTATACCAAAATACTATGGTTTAGAATCACGTCAATGTGAAGTCATTTCACTTGGTATTTATTTCAAAACATCTGCCGTGTTGTGCGGCTGTTCTTTACACATTATTGTAGACACATTCGATTAAGCGTAGTTGATGCGATACATTTTATGTCCTGCTTATAGATTTTGATTACATCTTTAGCTGTCTTTTTGGTAGTTGGAAAAATTTATCTAACAATGATTCTACTCTTATACAATATCCAATGAAAATTAAAAGATAATAAATTATTAGAAGCCAATATATTTCTCTGTGTTTAATCATTTTTGGGTGCTCTTTAAATTTTATTTGAAATAAGTTAATGTATTTAAAAAAATGTTTCTACCACTTTTTTCGATTAAAAAAAAAACTTTTTTAAATTTTAAAATGAGTGCCCATCTTACATTGGCGATTGCGCGTCGAAAGAAATCAGCAGGGGTGAGGGAATTTCCAATTTATCATGAAGAAATCCAAAAATTACAGAGAATAATTGCGGTTAAGGACGCATTTGAATTTGCTCAAGCTGCCTCCGTCTGCCCCAATGGATTCCAAACATATGAAGTTTTATTAACCTCATCGACACATAACATGGATTTCTGCTGTATTCTGACCAGTATTGCTTGTGCAAGTAAGAATTATTGATATTTATTTTAAAACGTGAAACTTTAATATCATGTCATTGGTTGATTATTAAATAATATGTATTTATTTTTGTCCTCAAAAATTTGTATAATCTTAAAGATTTCACTTGAAAATGAGGCATTTTATAACTTTTGAATAAAAATAAACATGTTTGTTTTATAGTTTGATTTCACTAACAATTTCAACAAAATATTGATACAATATTCTATGTAGCCTATTATGAGCAACATAATATAATACATAGTAAGTTTTGTATTATATTTTCGTAATAAATAGTGTAGAAACATACGTGACTTTCATTTTACCTCAACAATCCTATATATTTCCAAAGTAAACATTGTTTTTCCAAAATATTAGATAATGGGTATGGGTAATGATTAACACGTTGACTGCCACGGCAATTTTCAGAATTCCGGTCTAAAAAGCCAATTTCATTTAATCATATTATATTAAAAATATTCTTTTACTTCTTGATTTTGAGTAATTTTTTTATAATTATATTTTCTGTTCATGTAAGCCAGCATTGATTTTTTTTGTTCTCTTCCCAGAAGTTGTCTATCCATATTAGCACTGATATACTACGAATTTTATTGTAGCTGGACGAATATGGCAAGTAAACACAGTACGAGATAACTCGTAGTCGGCGTCCTAGCAAAGAATGCAATCTACGAGTTATCTCGAAGTTGGCAGTCAACGTGTTAACCAATATTATACTCATGACGACAAGAAGCATTAGCATTGTCAATAAGTATGAATGAGAATACAGTGAAGAAAAACGCCGATCTTCGTGGTTGCAAGTGATGGGCCCAAAGGACATATGACTGTCGCAAACTCCGCAAAAGGGGGAAACAAACATGGGTTATTTTCTAACAGGTTGTCAAATACAGTCTGACCTTTTTATGTTGGACGAAATCTAAGTGTTCTGGAATTACTGGTACTCTCGAAGGAGATGATCAACATCATATGGCAAGACTATTTTACGTTGAAAGTTTTATTTTTATTTTTTCACATTTTACAAGGAAGATTGCGTGAAATGGAAAACTTTTTGTACTTCTTAAATTTATGTATCGAATTAATCATGTATTTTATGTTAGGAAAAAAAAAAAAAATTCAGAGATCAAAATTATGAATTTAACAAAATAAAAAATAAAAAAATCTGTTTCGACGTGTTTCTTAAAAAAAAGTATTATTCGATATATATACATTACTATCAGAATTGCTCTCATGAGAACACATTTTCTGTTCTAAACATTAAATGTGTACCAAGGTATTTGCAAAACTTCCGCTTACTCGTCATATTCCCCTTCTCCACTTCACCCAGCAGTGATTGAAACTACCGTGGAAGCTACCCATCCATCACCGGCTTTATGTGAATCTAGCCATGTTGTTAAATTTGCCAACATTGCATTTCGTAACTTGTGTGAACAGATACTGTTTTTGACGGACAAAATAATATTATTGTATATCTTGAATTTTTAGCGGGATTTTAGAAGCATATTTTTCCCTTTAGACAATAATATTTATTCATCGTAATCGAAAAAAAAACGTATTGGCTTCTAAGACGACAACGTTCAAAATTAATTAATCAAATTAATTAAAAGTAAAAAAAAAAGCGCCTTAGAGTTGATTTTCAAAAAATCGAAAAACATCGATTTTTTGAAGAAATGCTGATAAGGACTTGGAAAACAAAGCAAATCTAAAATTTCACTTTAATCGGACTGATGGTGCCCCAGAAAACGGCTATCAAGTTCCGACCAAAACTAGGAAATTCCTCCATAGGATCAACAATTTTTTTTTAAAAAGAATCAATTTTTTTTTTAAGAAATGCTGATGAGGACATAGAAAATAAAGCAAATCTAAAATTTCACTTCAATCGGACTGATGATGCCTCAGAAAACGAACCTAAACAAAAAATCGAATAACACCCGAAAACGTGACTAACCTTTCCAGTTGTCGAAAACAAACCACTGATCCAAAATGGCTGATAATGCTAACATATAATAAACATATGTGTACCAACATAACAAAAAAAAATCGATAATCGAATGTACACAGCCCGCGAAAATTCAAAATTCACCTTTCTTTTGAACACACCTCGTATACCTGCATATTAAAACTGATAGAACTTTAGTTCCCGAAATCAGCATCAAACAAATCATGTCAAGTATATCTAACACGCTGTTTTATAAGGAAAAGGTAAGACACTATGTAGTTATGAATTCATTTATAATAGATGGGCAATTTAATAAAAATGTTTGCACCTTTCTACCTAAATTTTACATAAGTACATTGGTAGATATATAGAAAAAGGAAATAACAGAAGATTATATTATTATTTGAATGACGATATATAAATGTATTAAGACATTCAATCCTCTCTCCCTACCTCTATGGGAAAAGCGCGATCAGCTCTCATTTTTCCAATTGCCAATTCTCAAACGTATGCAATCTGATATAGGTTTACACCAAACAGTTGATGGGAAGCAAGGAAAAAAAAAAAAAAACTATCCATTCCTGGCATGGAAGAAAGCCAGGCTAAAACCTTAAAGTATTGGTACCATTTCAGTTTCAATGAAATCATCCATAGAATTACTATTAAAATGATGAAAGTATGCTAAATGAAACATACTCGTAAGTATGCTTTCTTGAAATCGAGTACCAACCAAATGATAGAAAGAAAAGAGTTTTAGCAAGTGATTCGAAACAGTGATGAACAGGTGCAATACATATGCGACGGAATGGTGGTGCAGGAGAATAACAATAAGAACAAAAGTAAGTCTGATGGACCTGTGCATAATTCTATGCATACGATTAATGAATACGATTAAGAAATCAGTCTTAATACGAAAGATTATCCTAATGATTTGGATATTGGTTTAGCAGAAAATGAAATGTATTAAATTTATAGAGCAAAACCCACATAGAAGTGAGTCTTTGTGAATCTGCTAGGGAAGTATGTGGAATAAGTACACAAGTAGGAAGAAAGGCGAACATAGTAGGATAATGAGATCAAAGCACTGATCTCAGAGAAGAAGAAAACGTTGTTATATAGCGACTGGCAGTGCTTCTAGCGAAAAGCGGAATCAAGCGAAAGAAGTATACAAGGGATGTAGGAAAAGAGTAAGTGTTGGACTAAAAGAACGAAAGAAACGTCTGGAAGAGGAAGAAGGAATCAAAATGACCAACCACTTCCAAGAAAACATTAAATTATTTTAAAAGGAGGTAAAAAAATCCCGGAATGGTCTAGAAAGCGGATGCATGAAAGTGATAAAATCGGAAGATGGAAAATGGTTGACGAATGAGAAAGAAATAATAGAGATTTGGATCAAATACTTTGAAGAGGTATTTGAAAGCAACCCGGGTAATGGTGATTCCAGTGGCTAATCAAATATGAATGACGATGGGTTGAATGTTATCAAAATCAGCATGGATGAAATAAAAAGTTCAATTAAATGTTTGAAGAATGGTAATGCTGTTTGTTTCGACAATGTTGCTGCTGAATACATTATAGGAGATAGCCATGTAATTCTCACATGGTTATGCAAATTTTTTAACCAGTGTGTAGAGGAGGGTTACACGCCATTAGATTGGAGAAGGGCTGTGATCATGCAATTATACAAAGGTAAAGGGTTACGTGTGCAATGTGGAAATCACAGGGCAATTAGCCTCCTAGGTTTAGTTGGAAAGCTGTATGGTAGGATATTGATTGAAAGGGTACAATTGAAAACAAATAATAAAATATGGGATGTGCAAGGTGCATTTATGAGTGGAAGGGATGCATGGATCAGATATTCTCGTTTCGTATACTGGCAAAAGACCAGAAACTTTTCTGCGCCTTTGAAGGTCTAGAAAAATTTTATGACCAAGTCGACAGGAAAAAGTTATGGAAGGTACTGTTCGAGTATGGAGTGAATACATATCTCAGATAGGCAAGCGGGTCTATATATGGGGGAAGCGTTGTGTTAGAGTAAATGGTGATTTTACCGGGTGGTTTGATATCGCAAAAGGTGTTAAGCAAGGTTGTATAATGTCACCGTGGTTATTTAATCTATACATGGATAATTTAAAGAGGTGGGCTTGAGCGCGAAATTTCTAATTTGGTGGTAATCTGAAAGTATGTTACCTGTTGTATGCTGATAATGCGGTGTTGATTGCTACCAGTAGAGAAGATTTGCACTCCCTCGTATCTAGGATGAACGAAGTATGTATGACGAATGAGCTGATGATGAATGTAATTAAGTCTAAAGTGATGGTGTTTGAAAGAGAGAGAGAGAGAGAGTAGAAAAACAGTGTGCAATACAGTTGTGAAAGATGAATACTTAGAGCAGGTCGATGAGTTTGTATATTTAGGGAGTATGTTTACGAGGGAATGAAAGACTGATGGGGATATTGGATAATAATTCTTTGTCTTAGCTTAAATACATTCTTGAATATAATGGAAACAGTCACTCTATCATTTGTATTAGCGTCTTGCAATATTAAATACATTCTTGAATATAATGAAAACAATCACTCTACCATTTGTATCAGCGTCTTGCAATATATCGTAAGGAATAAATACAGTTAGCTTCTTTTTATTCAATTTTAAAAATATATATATAAAAATAATAATAATAAATTCGTAGAATAGACGTAATATAAGAATAATATAAGAATAGGAAGTAATATTTGTACAGCGCCCCTGAGGTGATTTCTCACAAAAGCGGCGCTATAAAAATCATCCGATTATTATTATTATTATTATGATATTGAAAGAGGGGGAATCCAGGAAATTCCATTAACGGAGAACTGAACGGGGTTGGCGATTATAAAAAAGTTGTCCAAAGAAACGAAGCTAGCAGTCCAAAATGAAGTTCTGATACCAACCCTGATGTATGGCAGTGAGGCATAGAACTGGCAGAGAAAGGATGAAAGTATACTGAATGCTGTAGAAATCAGATCTCTGCACCGTAAAAACCGCATAAGTGTCATTTTGCTTTTGAAACGATGATATGCAACATGTGTACTAAAGATGGAAGGTAAAAAAATATAAATACTTTCAATAACCATGTGTATTGTGAGCGCACTCACACACATGCGTTTACGATCATAATTCCAGTAGTATAGACAGTCTTTTGTACAAGCATTCAGTCTATTGCCTGGCAGTTAGTTGGCTGGGTCGAAACTCCAACCCCTTTAATATCCTTCACAAAATGAGTGAGAAGTATGTTCAGGCGTTAGCTACTTGCGGAATCTTGGGAAATAAAACATTTTTTTTACAAAAACACCACACAGGAGATCCTGAGGGAAATAATTTCCCTCGAGGCCTATATCATCTTTGGAGACGCTGTGTGGAGTGTCTGTTATAGGATAGGAAGGAGTAAACTTGGGTCTTGAAGAGACCCATGTTGTAGGATGGAGGAAACACAGAGGCCGGCAGATCATTCTACAACCGAGCTGTTGAACACAGGAATGAGTCGTAAAAGCGACCAGTTCTCATGTGACAAATGGCGACTGTGTGCAAATGTTGGGCATGCGTTTGGCGTGTTTCCCGACCATGCACCGGTGCCGAAGGGATCAATGACGCTAGGCATTAAAAATAGTAGTCCCATGGTTATATTGGTTACGTCTAAACATGAGGTTAGTATAATTTTACCCACTGAAGAGATAATCCAATAGAAGTGTAATGTGGTCGTATCTCATTTGCAATAATAATTTTATTTGGTTTCCTTAATTCGAGAGAAATTGATCACACAATTTCAAACAGTCACTGACCTATGTGGGTTCTAGGGGTCGAACGGTATTTTTTTTTAAATTAGGTTTCATCAGAATAAATCATATTTATAGGGATTATCAGTTCAGTGATTCTCTCTGTGTAAACTAACAGTTACACAAAGTCACTACAAAGAGTGCAAGGAATGGTTTTATTTTGAAATTTCATAATAACGCTTCTTACGAAACAGCTCTTCAGCATTTTAATTTATGTAGGTGCTACCCAAAAAGCTGTTTTATAACCCTTATATTACTGAAGAAAATTACACCTTCACACGATTGAAAAGGTATCCGAGTGCCTAATCGCATTTTATATAAAATTTGAAGCTTGAGCATATTTTGTATTGATTTAAAAAAAAAGTTGAATGATCATTTTAATGTGCTTTTTTATTCAGAATAAAGTACTGATGATAACATTACCATAACATTATATTATATTATATTATATTATATTATATTATATTATATTAT
>JAHDVE020009017.1:0-45112 GCA_022606495.2 Halesus radiatus
TTTTGTAGGTTTGTGTATTTATTGTATTTTTTTTTTGGCGAACTGTGTATTTTCGTATATTATTTTTGTAGGTTTGTCGATTTTTTGTATATTATTTTTGTAAGTTTGTGTAATTTTTGTATATTATTTTTGTTTAATTGTGTAATTTGCGTCGTTTTGTGTTTTTTGTATGTGTTTTTTGTAGGTTTGTGTAATTTTTTAATATTATTTTTGTTTAATTGGGTAATTTTTGTCCGTTTGTGATTATTTTGTCTGTTATTTTTGTAGGTTTGTCGATTTTTTGTATATTATTTTTAGGTTTGTGTATTTTTGTCGAATTGTGTATTTCTTGTCGGTTTGTGTTTTTATATATTTTTTTGTATGTTTGTGTAATTTTTGTCAGATATTGTTTTTTTTGTCGGTAGGTGATTTTTATTTGTACGCTATTGTTTTCGGTTTGTGATTTTTTTTGTTTGTTATTTTTGTAGGTTAGTGTAATTTTTGTATATTATTTTTGTTTAATTGGGTAATTTTTGTCTGTTTGTGAATATTTTGTCTGTTATTTTTGTAGGTTTGTTTATTTTTTGTATATTATTTTTGTATAATTGTGTAATTTTTGTGGTTTGTGATTTTTTGTATGTTGTTTTTGTAGGTTTGTGAAAACTTTTATTTTTATTTTTGTATAATTGTGTATTTTAAGTTGGTTTGTCGATTTTGTGTATATTATTTTTAGGTTTGTGTATTTTTGTATATTATTTTTCTCGAATAGTGTAATTTTCGTCGGTTTGTGCTTTTTTGTATGTTGTTTTTGTAGGTTTGTGTAATTAATGTATTTTATTTTTGTATAATTCTGGATTTTAAGTTGGTTAGTCGATTTTGTGTATATTATTTTTAGGTTTGTGTATTTTTGTATATTATTTTTCTCGAATAGTGTAATTTTCGGCGGTTTGTGTTTTTTTGTATGTTGTTTTCGTAGGTTTGGGTAATTTTTGTATTTATTTTTTGTTTAATTGTGTAATTTTTGTGGTTTGTAATTTTCGGTATGTTTTTTTTTTGTAGGTTTGTGTATTTATTGTATTTTATTTTTGGCGAATTGTGTATTTTTCGTCGGTTTGTGTTTTTTCGTATATTATTTTTGTAGGTTTGTTGATTTTTTGTATATTATTTTTGTAAGTTTGTGTAATTTTTGTATATTATTTTTGTTTAATTGTGTAATTTTCGTCGTTTTGTGTTTTTTGTATGTTTTTTTGTAGGTTTGTGTAATTTTTTAATATTATTTTTGTTTAATTGGGTAATTTTCGTCTGTTTGTGATTATTTTGTCTGTTATTTTTGTAAGTTTGTCGATTTTTTGTATATTATTTTAAGGTTTGTGTATTTTTGTCGAATTGTGTATTTCTTGTTGGTTTGTGTTTTTATATATTTTTTTGTATGTTTGTGTAATTTTTGTCAGATTTTGTTTTTTTTGTCGGTAGGTGATTTTTATTTGTACGCTATTTTTTTCGGTTTGTGATTTTTTTTGTTTGTTATTTTTGTAGGTTAGTGTAATTTTTGTTTAATTGGGTAATTTTTGTCTGTTTGTGAATATTTTGTCTGTTATTTTTGTAGGTTTGTTTATTTTTTGTATATTATTTTTGTTTAATTGTGTAATTTTCGTCGGTTTGTGTTTTTTTGTATGTTGTTTTTGTAGGTTTGTGAAATTTTTTATTTTATTTTTATATAATTGTGTATTTTAAGTTGGTTTGCCGATTTTGTGTATATTATTTTTAGGTTTGTGTATTTTTGTATATTATTTTTGTTTAATTGTGTAATTTTCGTCTGGTTGTTTTTTTTTGTATGTTATTTTTGTAGGTTTGTATTTTATTTTTGTTTAATTGTTTATTTTTTGTCGGTTTGGGTTTTTTTATATATTATTTTTGTTTAATTGTGTAATTTGTCGGTTTGAGATTATTTAGCATGTTATTTTTGTAGGTTTGTGTATTTTTTGTATTTTATTTTTGTTTAATTGTGTAATTTTCGTCGGTTTGTTTTTTTTTGTATGTTATTTTTGTAGGTTTGTATTTTATTTTTGTTTAATTGTTTATTTTTTGTCGGTTTTGTATTTTTGTTTTTTTTTTGTAGGTTTGTGTAATTTTTGTATTTATTTTTTGTTTAATTGTGTAATTTTTGTGGTTTGTGATTTTCGGTATGTTTTTTTTTTGTAGGTTTGTGTATTTATTGTATTTTATTTTTGGCGAATTGTGTATTTTTCGTCGGTTTGTGTTTTTTCGTATATTATTTTTGTAGGTTTGTCGATTTTTTCTATATTATTTTTGTAAGTTTGTGTAATTTTTGTATATTATTTTTGTTTAATTGTGTAATTTTCGTCGTTTTGTGATTTTGTATGTTGTTTTTGTAGGTTTGTGTAATTTTTCAATATTATTTTTGTTTAATTGGGTAATTTTTGTCTGTTTGTGATTATTTTGTCTGTTATTTTTGTAGGTTTGTCGATTTTTTGTATATTATTTTAAGGTTTGTGTATTTTTGTCGAATTGTGTATTTTTTGTTGGTTTGTGTTTTTATATATTTTTTTGTATGTTTGTGTAATTTTTGTCAGATTGTTTTTTTTGTCGGTAGGTGATTTTTATTTGTACGCTATTTTTTTCGGTTTGTGATTTTTTTGTTTGTTATTTTTGTAGGTTAGTGTAATTTTTGTATATTATTTTTGTTTAATTGGGTAATTTTTGTCTGTTTGTGAATATTTTGTCTGTTATTTTTGTAGGTTTTTTTTATATTTTGTATATTATTTTTGTTTAATTCTGTAATTTTCGTCGGTTTGTGTTTTTTTGTATGTTGTTTTTGTAGGTTTGTGAAATTTTTTATTTTATTTTTGTATAATTGTGTATTTTAAGTTGGTTTGTCGATCTTGTGTATATTATTTTTAGGTTTGTGTATTTTTGTATATTATTTTTCTCGAATAGTGTAATTTTCGTCGGTTTGTGTTTTTTTGTATGTTGTTTTTGTAGGTTTGTGTAATTAATGTATTTTATTTTTGTATAATTGTGTATTTTAAGTTGGTTTGTCGATTTTGTGTATATTATCGTTAGGTTTGTGTATTTTTGTGTATTATTTTTGTCGAATAGTGTATTTTTTGTCGGTTTGTGTTTTTTTTATATTTTTTTTGTAGGTTTGTCGATTTTTTGTATATTATTTTTGTTTAATTCTGTAATTTTCGTCGGTTTGTGTTTTTTGGATATTGTTTTTGTAGGTTTGTGAAATTTTTTTATTTTATTTTTGTATAATTGTGTATTTTAAGTTGGTTCGTCGATTATTTTTTAGGTTTGTGTATTTTTGTATATTATTTTTCTCGAATAGTGTAATTTTCGGCGGTTTGTGCTTTTTTGTATGTTGTTTTTGTAGGTTTGTGTAATTAATGTATTTTATTTTTGTATAATTGTGTATTTTAAGTTGGTTTACCGATTTTGTGTATATTATTTTTAGGTTTGTGTATTTTTGTATATTATTTTTGTTTAATTGTGTAATTTTCGTCGGGTTGTTTTTTTTTGTATGTAATTTTTGTAGGTTTGTATTTTATTTTTGTTTAATTGTTTATTTTTTGTGGGTTTGTGTTTTTTTGTATATTATTTTTGTTTAATTGTGTAATTTGTCGGTTTGAGATTATTTAGCATGTTATTTTTGTAGGTTTGTGTATTTTTTGTAAATTATTTTTGTTTAATTGTGTAATTTTCGTCGGTTTGTTTTTTTTTGTATGTTATTTTTGTAGGTTTGTATTTTATTTTTGTTTAATTGTTTATTTTTGTCGGTTTGTGTTTTTTTTGTTTTTTTTGTAGGTTTGTGTAGTTTTTGTATATTATTTTTGTTTAATAGGGTAATTTTTGACTGTTAGCGATTATTTTTTATGTTATTTTTGTAGGTTTGTTTATTTTTGGTATATGATTTTTGTTTAATTCTGTAATTTTCGTCGGTTTGTGTTTTTTTGTATGGTGTTTTTGTACGTTTGTGTAATTTTTGTATTTTATTTTTGTATAATTGTGTATTTTAAGTTGCTTTGTCGGTTTTTTGTATGTTTTTTTTTTTGTAGGTTTATGTAATTTTTTTACTATTTTATTTTTGTCGAATTGTGTATTTTTGTCGGTTTTTGTTTTTTAGTAGTTTTGTGTATTTTTTGTCGAATTGTGTATTTTTTGTCGGTTTGTGTTTTTTTGTATATTATTTTTGTTTAATTGTGTAATTTGTCGGTTTGAGATTATTTAGCATGTTATTTTTGTAGGTTTGGGTATTTTTTGTAAATTATTTTTGTTTAATTGTGTAATTTTCGTCGGTTTGTTTTTTTTTGTATGTTATTTTTGTAGGTTTGTATTTTATTTTTGTTTAATTGTTTATTTTTTGTCGGTTTGTGTTTTTTTTGTTTTTTATGTAGGTTTGTGTAGTTTTTGTATTTATTTTTTGTTTACTTGTCTAATTTTTGTTTAATTTTGTAATTTGTCGGTTTGAGATCATTTAGCTTGTTATTTTTGTAGGTTTGTGTTTTTTTTGTATATTATTTTTGTCGAATTGTGTATTTTTTGTCGGTTTTTTGTACGTTTTTTTGTAGGTTTATGTAATTTTTTTACTATTTTATTTTTGTCGAATTGTGTATTTTTGTCGGTTTTTGTTTTTTTGTATATAATTTTTGTAGTTTTGTGTATTTTTTGTCGAATTGTGTATTTTTTGTCGGTTTGCGTTTTTTTTGTATATTATTTTTGTTTAATTGTGTAATTTGTCGGTTTGAGATTATTTAGCATGTTCTTTTTGTAGGTTTGTGTAGTTTTTGTATTTATTTTTTGTTTAATTGCGTAATTTTTGTGGTTTGTGATTTTTTGTAAGTTGTTTTTGTAGGTTTGTGTAATTTTTGTCGAATTGTGTAATTTTTGTCGGTTGTGTTTTTTTGTATGTTTATGTAGGTTTGTGTAATTTTTGTATTTTATTTTTGTTTAATTGTGTAATTTTCGTCGGTTTGTGTTTTTTTGTATGTTGTTTTTGTAGGTTTGTGTAATTAATGTATTTAATTTTTGTTTAATTGTGTGTGTTTTGTTTGTTTGTGTTTATTTATATTATTTTTGTCGAATTGTGTATTTTTTTAATGCTGTTTTTTTAGGTTTGTGTAGTTTTTGTATATTATTTTTGTTAAAGAGGGTAATTTTTGACTGTTTGCGATTATTTTGTCTGTTATTTTTGTAGGTTTGTGTATTTTTTGTATATTTTTTTTGTTTAATTGTGTAATTTTTGTGGTTTGTGATTTTTCGTTTGTTGTTTTTGTAGGTTTGTGTAATTTTTGTCGAATTGTGTAATTTTTGTCGAATTGTGTAATTTTTGTATATTATTTTTGTTTAATTGTGTAATTTGTCGGTTTAAGATTATTTAGCATGTTATTTTTGTAGGTTTGTGTATTTTTTGTATATTATTTTTGTTTAATTGTGTAATTTTCGTCGGTTTGTTTTTTTTTTGTATGTTATTTTTGTAGGTTTGTATTTTATTTTTGTTTAATTGTTTATTTTTTGTCGGTTTTTGTTTTTTTTTTGTAGGTTTGTGTAATTTTTGTATTTATTTTTTTGTTTAATTGTGTAATTTTTGTGGTTTGTGATTTTTTGTAAGTTGTTTTTGTAGGTTTGTGTAATTTTTGTCGAATTGTGTAATTTTTGTCGGTTGTGTTTTTTTGTATGTTTATGTAGGTTTGTGTAATTTTTGTATTTTATTTTTGTTTAATTGTGTAATTTTCGTCGGTTTGTGTTTTTTTGTATGTTGTTTTTGTAGGTTTGTGTAATTAATGTATTTAATTTTTGTTTAATTGTGTGTGTTTTGTTTGTTTGTGTTTATTTATATTATTTTTGTCGAATTGTGTATTTTTTCAATGCTGTTTTTTTAGGTTTGTGTAATTTTTGTATATTATTTTTGTTAAATAGGGTAATTTTTGACTGTTTGCGATTATTTTGTCTGTTATTTTTGTAGGTTTGTGTATTTTCTGTATATTATTTTTGTTTAATTGTGTAATTTTCGTCGGTTTGTTTTTTTTTTGTACGTTTGTATTTTATTTTTGTTTTATTGTTTATTTTTTGTCGGTTTGTGTTTTTTTTGTTTTTTTTTTGTAGGTTTTTGTAATTTTTGTATTTATTTTTTGTTTAATTGTGTAATTTTTGTGGTTTGTGATTTTATGTTAGTTGTTTTTGTTGGTTTGTGTAATTTTTGTATTTTATTTTTGTCGAATTGCGTAATTTTTGTCGGTTGTGTTTATTGTATGCTTTTGTAGGTTTGTGTAATTTTTGTATTTTATTTTTGTTTAATTGTGTTTGTTTTGTAGGTTTGTGTGTTTATTTATATTATTTTTGTCGAATTGTGTGTTTTTTGTCGGTTTGTGATTTTTTTTAATGTTATTTTTGTAGGTTTGTGTGTTTTTGTATATTATTTTTGTCGAATTGTGTATTTTTTGTCGGTTTGTCGGGTTTTTGTATGTTGCTTTTGTAGGTTTGTGTAATTTTTTTAGTATTTTATTTTTGTCGAATTGTGTATTTTTGTCAGTTTGTTTTTTTGTATATTATTTTTGTAGTTTTGTTTTTTTTTTTGTCGAATTGTGTATTTTTTGTCGGTTTGTGTTTTTTTGTATATTATTTTTGTTTAATTGTGTAATTTGTCGGTTTGAGATTATTTAGTATGTTATTTTTGTAGGTTTGTGTATTTTTTGTATATTATTTTGGTTTAATTGTGTAATTTTCGTCGGTTTGTTTTTTTTTTGTTATTTTTGTAGGTTTTTGTAATTTTTGTATTTTATTTTTGTATAATTGTGTATTTTAAGTTGGTTTGTCGATTTTGTGTATATTATTTTTAGGTTTGTGTATTTTTGTATATTATTTTTGTCGAATAGTGTATTTTTTGTCGGTTTGTGTTTTAATATTTTTTTTGTAGGTTTGTCGATTTTTTGTACATTATTTTTGTTTAATTCTGTAATTTTCGTCGGTTTGTGTTTTTTGTATATTGTTTTTGTAGGTTTGTGTAATTTTTGTATTTTATTTTTGTATAATTGTGTATTTTTTTTCGGTTTGTGTTTTTTTTTTTTTTTTGTAGGTTTGTGTAATTTTTGTCGAATTTTGTATTTTTTGTCGGTTTGTGATTTTTTTTGTATGTTATTTTTGTAGGTTTGTGTAATTTTTATATATTATTTTTGTTTAATGGGGTAATTTTTGTCTGTGATTATTTTGTCTGTTTTTTGTAGGTTTGTTTATTTTTTGTATATTATTTTTGTTTAATTCTGTAATTTTCGTCGGTTTGTGTTTTTTTTATGTTGTTTTTGTAGGTTTGTGAAATTTTTGTCTTTTATTTTTGCGAATTGTGTATTTTTTGTCGGTTTATGATTATTTTGTATGTTAGTTTTGTAGGTTGTGTAATTTTTGTATTTTTTTTTGCCGAATTGTGTATTTTTTGTCGGTTAGTGATTTTTTTTAATGTTATTTTTGTAGTTTGTGTTTTCTATATTATTTTTGTCGAATTGTGTATTTTTTTTCGGTTTGTGTTTTTTTGTATGTTGTTTTTGTAGTTTTGTGTAATTTTTTTAGTATTTTATTTTTGTCGAATTGTGTATTTTTGTTGGTTTGTGTTTTTTTCTATATTATTTTTGTAGTTTTGTGTATTTTTTTGTCGGTTTGTGTTTTTTTAAATATAATTTTTGTTTAATTGTGTAATTTGTCGGTTTGAGATTATTTACTATGTTATTTTTGTAGGTTTGTGTATTTTTTGTATATTATTTTTGTTTAATAGTGTAATTTTCGTCGGTTTGTTTTTTTTTGTATGTTATTTTTGTAGGTTTGTATTTTATTTTTGTTTAATTGTTTATTTTTTGTCGGTTTGTGTTTTTTTTGTAGGTTTGTGTAATTTTTGTATTTATTTTTTCTTAAATTGTGTAATTTTTGTTGGTTGTGTTTTTGTAGGTTTGTGTAATTTTTGTATTTTATTTATGTTTTATTTTGTAATTTTTGACGGTTTGTCTATTTTTTGTATATTATTTTTGTATAATTGTGTAATTTTCGTCGGTTTGTGTTCTTATATACGTTGATTTTGTAGGTTTGTATAATTTTTGTGTTTTATTTTTGTTTAATTGTGTATGTTTTGTCGGATTGTGTTTTTTTATGTTATTTTTGTAGAGTTGTGTAATTTTTGTATTTTATTTTTGTCGAATTGTGTATTTTTTTTCGGTTTGTGATTTTTTGTAGTTTATTTTTGTAGGTTTGTGTAATTTTTGTATTTTATTTTTGTTTAATTCTGTATTTTTTTTCGGTATGTGTTTTTTTGTATGTTATTTTTGTAGGTTTAAGTAATTTTTGTATTTTATTTTTGTTGAATTGTGTAATTTTTGTCGGTTTGTGTTTTTTTTGTATGTTGTTTTTGTAGGTTTGTGTAATTTTTGTATTTTATTTTTATTTAATTGTGTGTGTTTTGTCGGTTTGTGTTTTTTTATGTTATTTTTGTAGGGTTGTGTAATTTTTGTATAATTTTTTGTAGGTGTTTTTTTGTATGTTGTTTTTGTTGGTTTAAGTAATTTTTGTATTTTATTTTTCTTCCCTTCTTTACAAAGTCCCTATTATTACGCCCAACTGCCTCATTCTTAAAAAGATTTGTGACAAAAACTACCCCAGCAATGACAAAAGAAATAGACATCCTCAAAAGACTGAATATATTGGAGCTGGCAGTCAACAACTCCGGCTTTCTTTCACAAGACCTATCCTCAACCTGAAAGGTCTCAATCACTTCGTATCGGTAAGAAAATTCTCCTTAATATCCCATCAGAAAGTTCCCGAATTTCTCCAATCACAAGACTGGATGACAAAAATAGACATATCGAACGCATATTTTCACATACCAGTCGCAGAGACTCACCGTGGTTTTCTGAGAATGATGAAAAGGACAGCTTTTACAAATGACATGCCTTCCGCAGGGCTTGAGCAGTGCTCCACAAGCCTTTGCCAAGGTGACCAATTGGGTTGCAGAGATCCTACGTCATCGAAAAGTGAGGATCATTGTATGCCTAGACGATTTTCTTCTGGTCCACCAGGACAGAGAAGTTCTGAAGGTTCAAACAAAATTGACTTTGGACCTACTAAGAGACCTAGGTTGGAGTATCAATTTGAAAAAAATGCGTCAGCGAACTGACACGTGTAGTGGAGTACCTGGGTGTAACATGGGACAAGGAGGGAGGTCGGAAGTCACTGAACAAGAGGAAGTGCGAAGACCTTCAACAATCTCTTCAAAGATTTCAGAAAAAGGGAAAGTGGAATTTAAAGGAGGCCCAGAGAATTCTAGGAAAACTAAATTTTGCATCTTTCGTCACTCCAAGAGGTCGTCTTCATTGCCGAAGGATGCAACTACAAATGCACTCCATGATGAAACTCCCCACACAAACGAGAATTCTCATAAAGGAACCCGTGATGAAAGACATATCATGGTGGGCACAGAATGTGAAGGTCTCTATGCCACTACACGTCCCCGATGCCTCTCACTTCCTCTCGACGGATGCAGTCGATCATGGTTGGGGTGCTCAAGTGGACGATACTCCGATTGCAGGAAATTGGACCAGGGAACAAACGGCAGGGTTGGCACAGCAACTTGAAAGAGATGTTTGCTATCTTAAATGCCTTAAAATACCAGAACAAATGTTTGAGGAGTTCTACAGTTCTAATACAGTCAAACAACAGAACAGTTCTCACTTATTTGAGGAACGAAGGAGGGACGAAATCCTTGGGTCTCCTTCATCTGACTTTTCAGATTTTGTCTCTAGTAGACAGATACAATATAACTCTGCAAGTTCACTACTTACCAGGACGGTACAACGGCCTTGTGGACCATTTGTCCCGAGGAACTCGTCTTCCGGAGTGGCACCTTCTACCTCTTGCGACAGAACAGATATTTCACAAATGGGGCAGACCCATTGTGGACCTGTTTGCCTCTTCAACAGCTCTTGTAGTGGAGCAATATGTATCCATAGACAGAAAAGACAAAGCGGCGATATTTCACAATGCTTTCAGCAGACCTTGACACTTTCCTCTGGCGTGGGTTTTTCCACCGCCTTGTCTAATTCCCCGAGTATTAGCTCATCTCAACAAGTCCACAGGAATTTACCTGCTAGTAGCTCCCAAATGGACCAAAGTTTTTTGGCTACCAGACTTGAAGCAGAGAGCCTTGAGCCTACCTCAGGAGATCAAGTATCTACCGGAGAGACTGATAGACACCACCACAGGCTCTCACCCACCGCAAATACTTCAACTGGAGCTGCAAGTGTGGAAAATTGGGGCTGGGATGATGCATTGCAAGGATGGTCCGATAGAGAACGAGAGATCTTAAAGACCGGTTGGCGAACCTCAACACTAGCTTCTTATAAGGCAGCGTGGATTATATGGCGTAAATGGTGTTCTTCCAACCACGTTAATTATAGAGATCCAATGGGAGCCCAGTTGGCAAAGTTCCTTGCACATCTCAAAATGAAGGGTGTAGTAAACAGCTCCATTAAAGTGCAACGTGATACAATATGGGACCCGAGACAGATATGTTCTTGGCTTGAAACTAATAATCCGGAAACTATAACCTTATTTGATGCATCCAGAAGGTGCGCAGTTATACTGCTGTTAGCTTCGGGAAGAAGAGTACATGATCTGACACTTTTGAAGTTAACCTCGGAACATTTTATTGATATGGATGATCATATTATCTTATAGCCGGCATTCGGTTCAAAGACAGATTCTGCAAAGTATCAACAATCGGGATGGAGATTAAACTGCTCATCAAATAAATCTACAGATCCTGTATTTTGGCTAAAGAACCTGTGTGTTCTCAGAGGACACGAGACAAGAGGCACTCAATACTGATAACCTGTTTATATCCACATCAGGTCCAACAAATTCAGCTTCTAGAACAGTCATCGGTGGATGGGTCAAGACAATACTTAGGGATGCTGGTATTGAGGCCTCTGCGGGGAGCACTAGGTCAGCAGTGGCTTCACTCAGTTGGTTCGAAAACTGTCCAATAGAGGAAATTTTGGAAAAAGGAAATTGGCAGAGTGAAAATACCTTCGCAAGATATTATCAAAAAGAAATAAGACAGCCCAATATTCAGGAGCCGAGGACTTCGTCATCTTTGACGAACCTATTCAGACAAATCATTCGCCCGAGGGGGGCAGACCCCCAAAGGCCCTCCATTTCTGGAGTAAAAAGGAGAAGCTATCGGGGCGAGGGCCGACCTCCAGCCGGCGCTTCTACATAAAGAAGGTGATCACAATTGACATCAATACTGCCACCAGACGATAACAAACAATTCTCACCAAGGAATATTCTGGATAAGGAACGGCACTACATAATATTGGAGTTTTACCTACCATTAAAACTCTTATTATGTTGCCTTCCTTATCCAGAATATTCCTCATCCCCTGTCTGGTGAGACTGCAATTGAAGAAAATGGCGCTGCATGCTTTCACCTAACTGTTGGCGGCAGTGATTGTGCTCACAGGAAATGAAGCGTGCGGTAAATGGCGCGAAATTTGAACACAGGAAAACGCTAAAAGGAGAAAAGTGAAGCTGAAATCGGATAGAAACAGAGATGCTATCTCTCACCAAGGAATATTCTGGATAAGGAAGGCAACATAATAAGAGTTTTAATGGTAGGTAAAACTCCAATATTATCTTGGTAAAACGTGTGAATTTGTCAAATATTAATAATTTATCAACGAAGAACGATTGTGACATATTACATAAGTTCATTATTCTTAGGGTAGGTACAGCTTTTCAACATTTGCAGACTGCACGCCACTGCTCGACACTTGCCAGCCTCCGTGTTGTGATTGTTAAGTTTTATGAAACCTAAATAAATGATTTTACAGCTTTCGCGAGGAACACTATTTCATAATATTATCATGTACACCGTTGACTTGTCTTGTGAGTATCATATTGGTAAGTATAACTATGTACGTATTTTGACTTGTCTTGTAAGTATCATATTGGTAAGTATAGGTATGTACGTCTTTTACTTATAAGTTCGGGTATAAATTGTACAATAAATACTTCAAACTTGCCTCTTTATTATCTTGGTAAAACATGTGAATTTGTCAAATACTAATAATTTATCAACGAAGAACGATTGTGACATTTAACATTGGTTCATTTATCTTAGGGTAGGTACAGCTTTTCAACATTTGCAGACTGCACTCCACTGCTCGACACTTGTCAGCCTCCGTGTTGTGATTGTTAAGTTTTATGAAACCTAAATAAATGATTTTACAGCTTTCGCGAGGAACACTATTTCATAATATTATCATGTACACCGTTGACTTGTCTTGTGAGTATCATATTGGTAAGTATAGCTATGTACGTATTTGACTTGTCTTATAAGTATCATATTGGTAAGTATAGGTATGTACGTCTTTTACTTATAAGTTCGGGTATAATTTGTACAATAAATACTTAAAAATAGTCCCTTTATTATCTTGGTAAAACGTGTGAATTTGTCAAATACTAATAATTTATCAACGAAGAACGATTGTGACATTTAACATTGGTTGATTTTTTTTAGGGTAGGTACAGCTTTTCAACATTTGCAGACTGCACGCCACTGCTCAACACTTGCCAGCCTCCGTGTTGTGATTGTTAAGTTTTATGAAACGTAAACAAATGATTTTACAGCTTTCGCGAGGAACGCTATTTCATAATATTATCATGTACACCTTTGACTTGTCTTGTAAGTATCATATTGGTAAGTATAGGTATGTACGTCTTTTACTTATAAGTTCGGGTATAAATTGTACAATAAATACTTAAAACTTGCCTCTTTATTATCTTGGTAAAACGTGTGAATTTGTCAAATACTAATAATTACGTGGATAAGTGGGTCCAACTATTCAAACATTTTCACGAGCAAAACATTGATGAACCTAATCTGATTAAAATTATACAATTTATTTTGTGCCTACCCGGGACTTCAGCACCGTTGGAGCGTGTTTTTTCAATAATGCATCAAATAATGGTTGAATAACCGTGGCTGCATGCTGGAGTCTACTGTACGAGCGTTACTATACTGTAAATTAAATTTTGGCATTACATGCAGTGACTTTTGTGAGAAAAAAAATGACAATATTAAAAACAATTCACTCCAGCGAAAAGTACAATTTGCACAATAACTAATTTCTTAACTTTAAATAAGCAACTTTCGACATTCGATTTATTTGTTTTTTTTTCCTAGCTGTCCCTCCTGTCCCGGTTTAGAGCTTAACAATTATGGTAAGCCTAAAAATAACATATAATGATATCCTCACCGGGATTTCCCGTGCTGAGGATTTCATTTACAAAATATTAAGTTACATTATATTAATTTGATGTGCTTGATGAAAAAATAAAAATAATTCTTAGGTGAGGTGTTTTAAGTGCAGTTGAGTGGTTTCGGTATTAGTCTGTATTTGGTGTTTATATATTCAGTGTTTTATTTGATTTTTAACTTCATTATGGTTGTTGTGATTTTTAGAGAATAGTGGGATTTTATTGTAGAGTTTAGTACCATAGTATAAGAAGTTTTTTGTGCAAATGTGTTTGAGGTTCCTTGTTGTATGTGTTTTTGACTCTGAGATCTAGTGTTTCTAATATGTGTGATTGTTGTTATTTCTTGTTTTTTGTATTTATGAATGTAACGTAGTATTGTTTTAGAGTATAATTGTTTTATTGACATAATGTTAAGAGGAACGGCTGCGTGACCTGTTTCATACAAAACTTAATTTTGGATTTGATGCCAAAATACTCACCTAAACGTAATGATCTTTTTTTTCATCGAAAAGTATAGTGAAAATCTAGTACGGATTAGAAGTAATACATTTTTTTTTAAAGGAATCTATTTTTCGCGATTTTAGAGGCACCTTTAACAATAATTTGGGGGCTAACGGTGATTAAAAAAAAATGTTTTAGACTGTCTGCTTTGAAAATATAATGAAATATAAAATAAAAAAATATAAAATAAAATAAGCATTATGGTGGACTTTAAATTAAATTAAAAACGACCAATTTATGTTGGAATACAAATTTGCCATACATAATTTAAAATATCGACCCGAAGAAACCTTTTTTTAAATATTTTGTTTTTATATTTTTATTTACATAGCAAATATGATAATTTAAAAAAGAAAACGATAAACCCGCAAATAATTTTCTAAGTTGCCTCTAAAATTATGAAAATTGTTTTTTTTTCCATGGTCTATACTTCATAATTTAAAAAAAATAAAAATAAAATACTTCTCATGTGTACTAGATATTTAATAAACCTTTAATTAATAAAATACATTGTTCAGTTTGGATAGGTATTTTGGCCTCAAATCCAAAATTAAGTTATGTATGTAACAGACAGCCCAGCCGTTTCTCTTAAGTGTGTTAAAGATTTCGTCAGTGCTAGTTCTTACAGGGACTTTAAGTATAATTTTCATGATGGCTTTTTGTATTCTAATGAGTAAATTAAGAATATTATTTATATAAATTGAAAATACACTTTGTATATACCACTTTACTTAAAATATATAAATATTTCTACATGTTTCGATAGCAATGCTATCTATCATCTTCAGGAATAAATGAATACATTTATTATGTATTATGTATTTATATATTTTTATGTATTCATTTATTCCTGAAGATGATAGCATTGCTATCGAAACATGTAGAAATATTTATATATTATAAAGTAAAGTGGTATATACAAAGTGTATTTTCAATTTATATAATTAATAATGATGCCACAAAGTTACCAAGCATTTGAAGAAATTATAAGAATATTATCATTAGAACTGCCCCATCCGATAATACCATATTCTAATAGTGATTGGCAGAGAGCCATGTAGATCTTAATCAAATCTTTTGTACCGAGGGCATTCCTGATTGTTTTAAAAAAGTAAGTTAATTTTTTTATTTTGTTATTTAAATAAATAATATGGTCAGCCCACTTTAAATTGTGATCAATTTTTACATCTAGAGATATGTTATGTGGTTAACATTTTGCAATGATAGACAATTACACTGACCATTTAAATATGGTAAACTATGAATTTTCCAGTTAAGGTTTGTATCTGAATTTTCCAGTTAAGGTTTGTATCTGAATTTTCCAGTTAAGGTGTGTATCTGAATTTTCAGTATGGTTTATTTTAAAGGTGATTTTGGTTTTATTATTATTGATATCACAAAAGTATGACACAAAATATTGACTAAATTAAAATCAACTTCACCATTATTACGTTATACAAAGTAATAAAATTACTTAAAATCAGTCTCACCTTCCCGAATATTAAAGCCATTTTTAAATCGGCTTCCATGGAGACGTCTTCAGCATCACTGTTGTCGCTACCGTCAGAGTCAGTATTGTCAAGCAGGTCTTGAGAATCCCAAACTTTCCTAAAATACAATAATAAAGGTTTAGTCAAACTTGTATACCGTTACACTACTGACAGAAGACAAGAGATTTTTTTCTTTGTTCTATTCTATACATGTTCGATATTTAAAATCCCTAAAGTCGATTTGTTCCTTTTAGTATACTGTACATCGATAGCAGTAGAGTCGATTTGTTCCCTTTCCGGAACCAACTAAGACTCATAAAAGTCGTTCTATCTCTTTTTGTATTACAGTGAGATATATGATTAAAGCAGTGTTACGGCCATTCTTTCCAACTTTTAGATTGATCAATCTGAGTCACCGATCAGCCAAGTTTTTGTTGAGCGACTCTCTTTTATGGCTGTTTCCAATCCCATTTTCATGGCTGTGCCCACTTTCATAGGCAATAAAATGACATCAAAGTCGTTTAATGTTGAATTAACATGACGAGTTAATATTGTATTTATTATGAATACACATCATTTGTTTTAAATACTGTAATACGTGAACCAACATTTTATATTTTTGAAACGTATATGTTAAAAATATCTTGAAAAATAAGGTGTTAGGTACACTTTTGCTAGTGCCGCGAACGTTTAATACATTTGACATTTCTCCTTCATGAAAAATAAATCAAACATAGCTTATAATAAGCAGAATAAGTTAGCTTTTCTTCAATTTTATTTAACCCATCCCTTATGCTGGGTACCTCATCTATTCTATGGTCTATCTCATAGAACGAACCTTTCTGAGATAGACAGGAATTGCGCATTTACACTTGTTCTATTTCAATTCATTTGTATTTGTGGAGCTCAAAGTGACACAGAAAATCTTCAAAAAAATAACGTGTTTTTTATTAGACATAACCATAGACATTACCGTACTGTGCGCAAAGAGCGGCGTTCGCCTAACATTTGCCGTTCACACTATTCTATTCTATGGTCTATTTTAAATAGAATCTAATTCACAGATTCTATAAAATAAATCATAGAATAGATGAGGCGGGAACATAGCTTTACGATGCCAAAAATCCCTCGAGCTCCGGTGCTGTACACTCAGTGTACAGGGTTCGTTTAGAATTTTGTAATTTTTAAGTTATATAAAAATGAGTAGTTTATTACTTACGTAAATATATTTATTTATTTCTTCATATATCTAAAAAACATAAGCCATTCATATCACCAGGACAAACCTATGTTGAGACGAGTGGCTTTACAAATTGGTGAAATGATATATAAAAACCAAAAAACAATACCAAAGTTATTTAACCTTTGAAATGCTGAGCTCCTGTGATCTAATGCTTTTGTGGTGTGCCGAGGGTAAATTTGCATGCGGCCCGCCGTGCACCGGCTGAGTCTATTTTCGTAATAACTTACTGGTTTTTTGCAAAATGATGATTTTGTAAATTGTTCTGTCTTGCCAGATAATGTGTTTATATACATATTTATAAAAATTGTATATGTGTATCTATCATTAGTAGTTTCCCCAGAATAGCTACTTGTATTCTGAGAATTTTTATGAATAGGTAAAATCATTAAATTTGCGCAAACACTGCCCTTTTTCCTAGTTTTATTTCAAACTGTAACAAAGCACCTTAGTAATATGTGTATTTTCATAGGTATTGGTCAGTTGTTCATCGATCTCGAATACTTTCTCACTCCCGCATCGCTTCATCCTTTACTAATTAGGGCGAGGGATGTTATTGGTTAGGTTTTCACCTCACTGCTCAGGCTTGCAGATGTGACCCTTTGGAAGGGATGTCACAGCTGTGATGACCTATAAAAGGTCTTGTTTTAGCTCTAGAGAGCAAGTTGCTTTCCAGTGCCTAACGCGCCCCTTCAGCCACCTCTGGCAGGACTGACACAAGAGACATAGTTAATCGTCCGGTTGGAACTCAGTGACTCATAGTGAGAATACTCGTTAGAACCCTTTGGCAGAACTGACACAAGAGACGTTTAGTTAATCGTCTGCTTGTAGTTCAGTGACCCATAGGGAGAGTATTCTTTATAAAGCTTTGGAAGGATTGACACAAGAGACGTTTAGTTAATCATCTGCTTGTAGTTCAGTGAGCCAATAGGGAGAGTATTCTTTAAAAACCTTTGGAAGGACTGACACAAGAGAGATTTAGTTAATCGTCTGCTTGTAGTTCAGTGACCCATAGGGAGAGTATTCTTTATAAACCTTTGGTGACACAAGAGACGTTTCGTTAATCGTCTGATTGTAGTTCAGTGACCCATATGGAAAGTATTCTTTATAAACCTTTGGAAGGACTGACACAAGAGACGTTTAGTTAATCGTCTGCTTGTAGTTCAGTGACCCATAGGGAGAGTATTCTTTATAAACCTTTGGAAGGACTGACACAAGAGAAGTTTAGTTAATCGTCTGCTTGTAGTTCAGTGACCCATAGGGAGAGTATTGTTTATAAACCTTTGGAAGGACTGACACAAGAGACGATTAGTTAATCGTCTGCTTGTAGTTCAGTGACCCATAGGGAGAGTATTCTTTATAAACCTTTGGAAGGACTGACACAAGAGACGTTTAGTTAATCGTCTGCTTGTAGTTCTGTGACCCATAGGGAGAGTATTCTTTATAAACCTTTGGAAGGACTGACACAAGAGACGTTTAGTTAATTGTCTGCTTGTAGTTCTGTGACCCATAGGGAGAGTATTCTTTATAAACCTTTGGAAGGACTGACACAAGAGACGTTTAGTTAATCGTCTGCTTGTAGTTCAGTGACCCATAGGGAGAGTATTCTTTATAAACCTTTGGAAGACCCGACACAAGAGACGCATAGTTAATCATCCGCTTGGACTTCAATGACAATGAATGAATGGAGAATACTCGTTAGAACCCTTGTGGTAGGGCTGACACAGGTATATCCTGGTTATCCTTTGGGAGGACCAAAGCAGGTGTAACCTGGTTCTCAGTGAGCCCATACAAATGTATGTTAAGATTACATTATCTCATTATTGTTGAACTGTTATACTTGCAATTTAATTAAAGACTTATTGTGTTCACCGTTAAAATTGTGCATTAATTTAATTAATCCGTTACAAAACCAATCTTCCAGTTACAAATTATTAGTTTCATAATATAACTTATTATATTTTACATAATATACAAGATAAAGCAAGCTTTCGAATTATATCCCACTCTTTTGGTAGATTTTGCATAAAAATCGAGTATTTATAATAAAAAATAACAATAAAATAAAGTCAATTTTTGATCCTGTAAATGTCTGTATACAAGAACAGCTGTTCCCTTTCTGCCAAATTGGATTTGGTCAGTTATTTACGAACAACTGATCTGAGATAGAGGCTGTTTTCTTTTATGTGAATACTGCAGTCTCAATTGCTCCCCACTGAGCCAGTGGGATTATGGCATCCCCATTTGGGGATGTGAAGCTGAAAGGTTCGGGGAGGGGGAGGAGATGGAGAAGAGGAAGGTAGGTAAGTACCTGGCTATTCAGATCTGGCCAATAAACATAGCTTAGCCATTTCAAGCAATGTTTCGATTTTGGATGATGGTCTTTCACCAGGACGATACTGATAGCATCTACCACTCATACCGGAATTTTGTTTTGTTTGTTTTTGTAGCTTTATTTAGATGTAAGCAAATTTTCATACATCTAGTAATAAAAAACATATAAGATACATAATAAAATAAATAGAGTCATAAAATTATAACGGAAAGAATACAGTTAATAAAAAAAAGAAATACAGTTACCCCAGTTCAAAAAAAAATAGGGTTTAAGAAATACAGTTAGTACATATAGAAATACAAGTCATAAATTTTTCTTTATGTATATAGCACATGTTTTACGGAAAGTGCCAAGACTTGAGGCTTCCTTTATGGAATTTGGTAGGTTATTATAAAGTTTTGGAGCAGAGTTTTGGAGCACAAATATACTATATATGTATTATTTAACATTATGTGAAATGGCACAAATAAAAAAATGAATTATCTACTCCGGGATTTGAACCCGCAACCTCTGGTTTGGTAGCCGAGTGTCTTCCACTACACTAAGGTCATCAAAATCGTATAACAGATTACAACACCATACACAAGTACAATACAACACACAAGGGCTAGGGAGGGGAAGGAGACAAGAATGAGGAAGGTTGGTAAGCTAATAATTCATAAAGATGTGTAGTTTTTACATAATGTATATTTAATTATTTACAGTAAATCAGTGGCAGCTCGTTACTTTTGAGTGAGCTAAAGTTAAAGTGCTAAGATTGAAAAATACGACGCTATTGATGTTGTTGAAGCCAAAAACGATTTTTATTTTTTTTCAAAATTTCAATTGTTTGTATGGAGATTTAGATGGTAGGTGGGGCACTGCAGTGCTCACTCAAAAGTCACGAGCCGCCACTGCTGTAAATGACATATTATGTAAATCATAAATTTTAACAAATGTCAAACTCAAATTACTAAATATTATATTAACTAACTAACTAACTAACCATCACGCCGTTTCCCCGCAGGGGTAGGCAGAGAGGACGGACCGCCAAACAACTCGATCTTGGTATACACTTCTTGCTTCATTCACATTCATACAACGCCTCATACATTCTCTTCTGTTATTCCGACTTCTGACATGGCCCGACTCAAGTATTTGATTCACTTGATCGTGCCATGTCTTCCTCGGACGTCCCCGGCTTCTTCTTCCATTCACATTCGCGTCATATATTCTCCTTACACTCCTTTCTTCATTCATTCGCTCTACATGCCCAAACCATCTAAGCGTCCCTTTCTTAATCTTGCTCACTACGCTTACATCAGCCTTGCATTCTTTACGAATCTCAACATTTTTCACACGATCATACATGGTTTTACCACACATTCGTCTCAGAGATCTCATTTCTACAGCATTCAGTCTACTTTCATCCTTCCTCTGCCAGTTCCATGCCTCACTGCCATACATCAGGGTTGGTATCAGCACTCCATTGTGACTGCTAGCTTCGCTTCCTTGGACAACTTTTTGTTTGCGCCAACCGCGTTCAGTCCTCCGTTAATGGAGTTTCCTGCATTCACCCTTCTTTCAATATCCCTATCAGTCTTTCCATCTCTCGTAAACATACTTCCCAAATACACAAACTCATAAACCTGCTCCAAGTATTCATCATTCACAACTATATTGCATACTGTTTTCGTACTCTCTCTTTCAAACACCATGACTTTGGACTTATTTACATTCATCATTAGCTCATTCATCATACATACTTCGTTCATCCTAGATATGAGGGACTGTAGATCTTCCATACTGTTAGCAATCAGCACCGCATCATCAGCATACAACAGACAACATACTTGCAGACTACTCGTTTTCGCGCCCAGGCCCACCTCTTTCAATTATTGCATACAATTATCCATGTATAGATTGAATAACCACGGTGACATTACGCAGCCTTGCTTAACACCTTTTGTGATGTCAAACCACCCCGTAAAATCACCGCTTGCCCTAACACATGCAACGCTCCCCTCGTACAGCGATGCGATTGCCTGTATAAGATTTGTATTCACACCATACTTAGACAACACCTTCCATAATATTTTTCTGTCAACTCTGTTGTATTCTTTTTGTAGATCTACAAAAGCACAGAAAAATTTCTGTTTTTTTGCCAGAAACTTCTCTGTGAGCATACGCAACGAGAAAATCTGATCCATGCACCCCCTTCCACTCATAAATGCGCCTTGCATATCCCATATTTTATCCTTTGTTTTCATTTGTACCCTTTCAATCAATATCCTACCATACAGCTTACCAACTGAACTTAGCAGGCTAATAGCCCTGTGATATTATATGGGTAAAATAATTATAGATTACTAGGTTTTGCTTATTGCAGTCCTGCAATTGGTTGTGAATAGTTGTGTATATGTGTTTAAATGTGGATGAAGCAAGGAGTGTGTGTGTTGGAACTAATTTTTAAAATTAATATTAGGAAAAATATTTCAATTCACCCTCCTACTCCTACTCCTACTCCTACTCCTACTCCTACTCCTACTCCTACTCCTAATCCTACCCCTACCCTACATCTACCCAACTCCTACCCTACATCTACCCTACATCTACCCAACTCCTACCCTACGACTACCAGGATTAAGTATGTAAAAGAAAAAAATTAACATTAGCTTTATCTCGAGAAATGGGGCCTAGGAGTTTGCTGCCAAATTTTTAACTGCGCAAATCAGGTTGTGCAGGTGGAGACGCTTAGCTTGATACCCATATCGGCTACCCGTACCCTTACCCCTACTCCTACATCTACCCCTATCCCTACCCTATATCTGCTTTACATCTACCCTATCCCTACTCGACCACTACTCCTATTGAGTATTTATAGAAAAGAAACAGAAAAAAGCTTTCAATATTAGCCTTTTCTAGCAAAAGAGAGCCAAAAATTAAATATTCAAATTTTCACCGAGTTGCCCGGATCCGCTGTCACACAGAAAATAATAAATTTATAATAATAGGTACCGGGAGAAAAACGAATAAAGAGAAAAAATTGCCAAAAACAGATTTTTCTTGACATTGCAAAAACACTCTCGCAACAACACAGGAACACAACAATAATAATACTTTGATAATTTATAAAGCGCAGTCAAAAAGTTTACCTGACACAAAGAATAAAAATAATTGGATCATTTATAGAGCGCCGTTTCCTCAAAACAAAACTCGCTAAGAAGGCGTTGAAAATAAAACCGCTCTTAGACATTAGTAAAAAATGTATACATATACATAGGTAAAGAAATAAAAGGAAAAAGGGAGAGAGGGAGGTGGAGATCAGACCGTTTGTTTGCATGTTAACTAAATGACTAGCCCTCACGCTATTTCTCCGCATTAGTGGAGAGATTGGATCACCACATAAGTCTTTTACATCTAGCCCACACGCCGTTTCTCCGTCGGTAGAGAGATTGGACCATCACACAACTCCTTTATTTACATTCATACATTTTCAATCTTTCTTTCTTATTTCATGTCAAATTTACTGATGTGTGGTATTCCTCGAAACACTGCCCAATGCAGAGGCCGACGTTACATTTTTTGCAGTACGTGATAACGATTTTTGGTTTATGGAGAACGGAACATCGCATGCATCTTCTACGTGTACGGCGATTCCCGGAGGCTGCCATATCATTTTGATACAGGAAATGCCCCACTCCATCTAACCTACCTGCCCCGTCTTGTACAAAACGTTGTCCCGCCCTGTGGGAAGAATGGTGGCTAAAGATCTCAGCTACCAATTGCTCTCTGAATTGGCGGTGAGTCATGGGAGAATCCGGCGAATTAGAGCGGTATATCACAAAGGAGTTTAGGATACTGGTGTTGAGCAAGCGCCTAAACACTTTGATGTACCACTTCAATCCGCATTTCCGCTCCATGAGGTAGGTTGACAGCTTCTGATCCTTAACATCCACGCCTCCCATGGAAGCATTGTAGTCATTAACGACTACGGGTTTCAATATTGTTGCACCTGCCCTACAACTTATCTCCATTTCGTTTCCGTGACAAGTAGAAATCATGGTAACGAGCTTCACATCCTTCCATGCTATGATGGAAACGTCACCACAATTTGTACTAACCACATCACCCCGCCTCATGCGTCTCTCCACTAGACCCTTTATTTCCGCCGGCACATCCAATCGCCGACGATTGAGTGTGCCGACCACGTCGGTGGACCTTGATTTAAAGAATCTTGACAACGCGACACTATTATAAAAGCTGTCCATGTATAGACAGTGACCTTTATCAAAAAGTCCTTGCATGAGTTTCAGAACAACCCAGGAGGTTGTACCGGTAAACCCATGCAAAGCTTCAACCTCTGTACTCCCCTTACCAGTATATATAATGAAGCGGTACAAGTACCCTGTTGCTGATTCGCATAATTCATAAGTTTTTATACCGAACTGGGCCGCCTTTGTCCGGATGGATTGCAGCCAGCTAAGACGACCCTTCCGCAATAACAGGGACTCGTCAATACTGATATTCTGGCGAGGAGTATATAGTGTTGAAAATTTTTGGTTCATGATGTCTAAAAGTGGTTTTATTTTGGCAAACCTTCTTTCGTGTCCCTGCTCAACGAGTGAGTCGTTATTGCAAAAGTGTAAAAATTGCATAATCAGGAAAAATCTATTTCTGCCCATTATTTCTCTAAATTTTACCAATTCCATAAAGCCCGTCGTCCAGTAATCTGACAGACGTGGCCTGTAACAGAATGACATGTTGATCAATATTCCAAAAAACACATACATCTCAGCCACATCTGTTACATGCCAGTCGTTCAATCTGGACTTGGGTCCTATTCCATCGGCATTCGCACACATTTCTTCAATGGTACGCTGGGCATATACGTTCGTTTGATCAACGACGTATTCCACCGTACCACGGTCCCAGAACTGTGTGAAAATGCCGTATGGTGATGTTTCTCCCGTGTTGGGGCCTGCTGCTCCCAGAAACCGCTCCTTCTGGCCCCTGAAGGTGCCGGGGTCGGAACACCAAGTGATCCCACCCACCCTTCCCACATCGACCTCCTCCTCCCCGAAGTATTTATCCTCGAGGTATTCGTCCTCAAGGTATTCAACCTCGAGGTATTCCATCACGTCTGCCACGGCTTCGTCGTCACCAGTCTCCTCTGAATCAACCTCGCTGCCAGAGTTATAGAGAATTTGTTCAATTTCTCCCTCCGTCAAGCTGCAGGGGTCGTGCGGATGTAGAGGTTCAGCGGTGGTGGTGGCGCAACGCGGTGGCTCAGGGGTCAGCCCTTCAGAAGATGAATGAATCTGGAAAAATTGATCACATTTATTGATTGTCAACAAGTCAATACAACAGAAGAGTATTCATGAGATGAGTTATCAAATTTTTAAAGAAATTACAAAAAAGTATACAGCAAAAACTGTACAGAGGAAGATAAATGGTATAATATAATATATATTAGTAAGTTATATGATATGATTACATACATTAGTGGTGGTTGTAGTTTTGGCGAGACGCGATGGCCCGGTGGTCAGCTCGTCGTCACCGCCTGACGATCTCTTGGTGTTGTCCCAATCCATTGGCACGCGTTCCATTCTGTAATTGTTTACACATATTCGAATTTAGTTTTTGGTAAAAATATGTTATGCGAAAGGTTCAGGAAAAAACTCTAGTTTGCATAATTAGACTAAAATTTATATTATTTTTCAAATTGTGTAATTCAAATGCATATTATGCAAATTTACTGCATAAAAATAAGATTATCAACAAACCAACAGCCTGAACTATGAGTTACTTAACGGGCTGCATCACAATTCGACTCCATCTTGTTTTACTTTGGTGTTGGTAAAACAACAACATTGTAAAATGATTATTATATGACGAATTTACATAAACACTTCACCATAAATATAAAATACATTAAACACACTACAAAAAATGCTTTATAAGAATATTTTTGATGTTAAAAAAGACAAACGGACCAAAGGAAATCATAATGCTTCCTTGATTACCAAATAACGTCATGTTACACTATTATTAACGCATTACAATATTGTCAATTCACAATAATAATGTAATGACAATACAGTGAAACTCGTGTAAGAAGTTTTCATGAAGTGTGGTTTTTTTCGGTCCCTTGAAGACTAAATTGGAAAAATGGCTCAGTTCATCTCAAATATAAGATTTTCCAGCATAAGTTTTTTTTTCCCGTCCCTTGGAAAACTTCTTAACACATTGTTTGCGGGAGACGCTGAAATGCGTATTTTTCATACTGTTGATAAAGAGCGGGAGACGCTTAAAAGCGTTTTTGTATTTACGTACTATCGATAGACGGCGGGTAATGCAAAAACGTTGTTGTTATTGGGTGAAGTAAAAATTAGGCGCGAACTATCGTGAGACGTGTACTAGGGTTACGTCTGCAAGGACAGAAGAGACAAATACTGGAGCTCAGATGCGTCCACAGAAACATAATTTTTCGCAAAAACGATGACCAGAGACAGATATTGTCAAATATGGAGGGCTTGGCACTTCAATGACTATGAAAATATTGAAGATGAATCAGATAAGCAATGTAAAGTGAAACCGGGGGCCTAAGTCTGTATCTTTTACGTTAGATAATGCAACTTAAATCAGCCATAAACAACACAATTTGACAGTTTTCTTAAATTCAGCGTAGTCTCTTGTGTTTGCGATGCGGATTTGTCCCTTAACGTAAATGCAAACTATAGTTTGTTAGCGCGATATGGACTACCAAGCTTTCACAATATGCTGGTTTTGGGTGTTTTAACATGCGTTTGTTAAAGCAAAAGATACAGACTTAGGGCCCAGTATTAGATTATTTCGTTCCGAAGTTTATAAATATTTACAAACCTTATCAGCACCTATCTTTAGATGGGGGTATAGTGCCTTGGAGAAGAAGATTATTCTTTAGAGTTTACAATGCGGCAAAAATGACAAAATATGGGATTCTCGTACGTATATGGTGTGCGAAAGCTCTACAGGCTACATATGCAATTTCGAAATTTATATATAAGAAAATTATTGAAAACCATCAAAGCTGTTGTATCACCTTACACTGATTTATGGCATCATCTGTATATGGATAACTACTACAATAGCGTCAAAAATAGTCGAATACTTTTACAACATAAAATTCGAATTTTAGGCACGATTTGAAAAAATAGGTGTTTTTAATTTTTTTTTTTTGCTTTCACCCATTAAGGGTGATCTTGGCCATGTTTAATCAGTTAGATTTTAACAGTACATATTCTTAAAATTAGTTACTTTTAAACAGGATATAATATTTGGGCAAATAAAATTGAAGCAGATAAGTTACAGTGTAAATGTAACTTGACATAAATTTTAATGCCATTTTTATAAATATAAAATTGCTAATAAATTGTTAATTTTGGGAGGGTTGAGACTTAGAAGGCAGGGAATACTGGTAGGGATTCAATTTTAAGTTTTACCAATTCATGCATAAAGTTTGGAAATTGGTCATTGATTCCTATCAATGACAACTCGAAACAAATTATGGTCCAGAGTATTCTTTGACCCACAATCACAGAAAGGTGAGCTGACTACGTGGAATCTTGTGAGATGTCTAAGAAAAGAAGTGTGACCTAGTCTCATTTGAGTTATGGAAAAAATTATTTTTTTGGCATGCAAGTGTATTTATGAAACCAGGGCTTGAGAGGAATAAAAGGTTGTATTAATGAATACTGATGACGTTTTGTTAGAGAAGCTAGTTTCCATTCAGAGGACCATTGTAGTTTGTATTTACTTTTTAGAATACGGAAATAGTCTCTAACTGGAACGGGAATATCATTTAACGGACCGTGAACTGTGGCTTCCTTAGTAATAGAATCCGCTATTTCATTTCCAGTAATACCTAGGTGTCCTGGAATCCAGGCCAGGACCACTGACGGGGGGGATATTGAAATGCAATACAGGAGGTCTCTGATAGAGCAGATTAGGGAATCGCTATTAGAATTGAGTGGGATGAACATATTTTTTTGTAGTGAGCTGAGCGAATCTGAAATAATGAGGGAGTTTCTAATATTGTGAGATTTGACAAGATGGAGTGCTTCTATGATAGCTATGCATTCAGCCGAGAAAATGGAGCATTCTTTGGGAAGTTTGTGAGGGAGACTCATTTTCCTGAGTGGAACATATACACTGACCCCGCAATGGGAGTCCTGACTGAGTTTGGAACCCATCTGTGAATAATTTTATTTGGTTTGGCCTATTATTTTCAATGATTTTTAAATTCTGCATTATTTGATTGAGCTGAATTGTTCATATTTTTTTTTGATTATTCCTATAAACTGGTGAACCTTGGTAAAGAAAGTAAGGCTTTCATAGGAACACGAGTATGAAGGAAGAGATTCATTACGATAGCTGTTGGTGGGTATATCCAGGAAAGAGTTATAGCAGTCATAGAGAAGGGGGGGGATGTTTTTTCCAAAATGGATTTGAAATAACATCATACTTTAAAGATTGAAGTTTAAGAATCAAGGGGTGGGATGTTATTGAGCATGTTTTGAAAATATATTTTTCTGCTAGGCATCGCCTTCTTATATGCGAGGGGGGTTCACAGCATTCTACTTGCATTGAGTTGATTGGAGAAGATTTTATGGCTCCTAGAATATGACAAAGACTCTCATTGGATCTTATCCAATTTATGAGAATTTGAAGAAGATATTGAATCAAACAGGCGAGATCCGTAATCAAGGTGGCTTCGGATGAGGGCATTGTAAAGAAGTTTTAAAAAGGCTCGGTGGGAACCCCACCACACTCTGGACAGAAATCTAAGGCGATTGATATTGCTTTCACATTTTGTGATAACATGATTTATATGGGAGTTCCAAGTAAGCTCCATCCAATCCAAAATCCAAAAAAATTCCCAAGAACTTAACTTCCTTAGAGATAGGGATGACGTCATCGCCAAATCTCACCTGAATATCCGACGAGTGAAGATGACAACTTTGCTTTTGGAAAGAGAAAGTTCGAGGCCATTCCTATTTAACCACGCCAAGAATTTTCTAAGAGCGTTGTTGATTGCTGATGCTGGAATGAAAAGATTGGGGGATATTTTGTAGAACGTTAAGTCATCAGCATATTGAAGTAACCAAACCGTGCGGTGTTACTTATGATCTCTAGTGTAAACTAATTAGTCAAGAATCCACGTTTCACAAAGTAGTTGCTAAAATTGTCAATAAATGGTGGTTTTCACAGAATTATTTATTTTCTTCGTGATCGCCCACAGTGCTTCAGAGAGTTAAAGCTAAGGACGATGATCTCGCATTTCTTGAATCGATTTCGCCAGCAATGAAAAATGAGTTATTGTATTTGTAATGTATTGATTTTGGGCAAGTGGATCGATGGCTCATCTCAAAATTTTTTAATCGCTTGAATTACTTTGGTTTCGAAAATCTAATTTCTTTTCTTCGATAATTTTTCTCTTGGCGGGCAAAATCGAATCAAGAATTTCGGCATCATCGTCCTTCGTTTTTAAAATTTTCACAATTTTTTCCTTGAAAGCGATCGTTTACTATGTTTCGGGGGTATATTTTCAGAAACATTGATTCTGAGAAATTGTAACTGATTGTGGTACATGTACTTACTTTTTTGTAAGGCCTTGTCCCAATCTACTATCAGTTTTGATTTGCTCATCTGAAAAAAAAAAGTATTTTGCAGGTACACAGTACTTATTCTTTTGTCAGCCTTCATTATGAATATTGACTCGATCAATTCTGTGATGAATTATGAAATATGTTCAGAGTTCCTGCACGAAAGAAATGTGGTCAAATAATGCTGTGGGGCTTAATTTTCTTATCTGCGTAGGCGCAGTGGATGGAAACCATGTTAGAGTGAAGAATTTGGTCACAATGGACCTATAAATTCAATTTAAAAATATTTTTTCTATTGTTCAAATACTGACCATAAATGAATTTATGTAGATATTGGGGGCTACGGAAAGAACAGTAACTTGTCTATATTCAAAACATCAGTGTTATATAATTTATGTGAAATAGGCTTGCTAAATGTTCCTGCACTGAAATCTATAAGTTCTGGTCAAAATGAACGGTTACCATACGTTACTGTCGGCGATCAAGCTTTCGAATTATCCCCTGGAGTTATGAGTCCATACAAAGGGACGAATATAGCAGACAAGAAAAAATATTCATATGATCTTTGTAGAGCAAGGCATTATGTAGAATGCACATTTAGAATTATTTGTAATAAATCTATTTATTTAAGAAATTTTAGAAATTTATTGTAAAAGTCTCAGTTGTACTTCACAACATAATCGGCAAAACAAGTGGACTGAGAAATATTAATACGAGGTGTGTTCAAAAGAAAAGGTGAACAGAGGTGGACGTAGATATCCGAAGTGGTTCTCTAGAGATACCATCGCGAGCATCGAGGTGAAGCATGCTCACCATAAAAAATGGAAAGCCACTGGTGACCAACGTGCGTATGAAATGTTCAGTAAACTCAGAACAGTTGTGAGACGAAAATGTTCCTATAGCATTTCGTACATATCGCAGAGAGCATTCTGCATTCCAGGTTTCTTCTTTTCGCTGATGACCTAAAACTGTTCTTAGAAATATTAACTTTAGAAGACTGCAATCGACTCCAATCGGATATTGATAGAATCATTGATTGGAGTAAGAGAAATCAGATTGAGTTCAATATTTCTAAATGTTTCATCCTTTCTTTCACAAGGGCGTGTCATACTTGGTTTTACCGGTATAATATGAACGCCCGAAGTTTAAAACATGTCTCCACTATGAAAGATCTGTTTGATAGTAGGCTGAGATTTCATGCTCCTATTGAAGTCACCTGTGGTACTTCATGAAAAAATGCTGGGTTTCGTCCTACGTACTTCAAGGAATTTTAAAGACACTCGGGTTCTCATAATTTTATATAACTCGCTAGTAAGGAGTAGGCTTGAGAGTGGGTCGGTGGTTTGGAGCCCACATCAGGTGAAGTATTCCCTCATGTTGAAAAGAGTTCAGAAGAAATTTTTAAGATTTCTTTATTTGAGGGAATATGGCTACTACCCGTGGCTCTATCCTACCGACTTTCTCCTAGGTATGCTCGAAATGAACCATCTGCGGGTCAGAAGGGATGTACACATTGTGACACATTTCTTCAGACTGATTCGCGGATGGTTCGAAAATTCGGCTATCATGGAGAACATTCATTCAGTTTGGATGGGTATTTTGGCCTCAAATCCAAAATTAAGTTTTGTATGAAACAGGCCGCGCAGCCGTTCCCCTTAGATAAGCGAATCTATCAAGCGGACCGCCTGTTTCTGCACAGAGTCAAGAGTTTTTTTCAGATATTTTGGGGCTCCCGAACAGAGGTGGCTGCCAAATTCTACAGTGGAGCTCACTTGCGATTTGTACAGGCTCAGCAGTTGTGTACTATTAAAGTATCTGCGGGCTCTGTACAATACGCCCAGCTTCTGAGAGGATAACTTTATTCTGGCTTCGATGGAGTCCCCATACCTGAGCTGGTCACTTAAGGTTACACCAAGCATATTAATGGAAGGCTTGTTGGGAAGATTGCTTCCATAAAAGGCAAATATTATGCCGTGTTTCACATTCTCCTCCTTTAGACAACGTTTCAGACAACATCAGTGATGGAAACGTTAGCCGAAGGAGGAGGAAGCGCAACACGGTTCACCCACAAAACTGTTCAAGATATCAATTTAATTTTTAGTTTGTACTGCTTTGTAATGTAACTAATGTACTCACATTATTGTATTATAAGTATTATGCATGTAAAGGTTCTACGGGCAATTAATAATGTTATCGTGCTTAGTTAATTAATTGTTAAATATTCGTCGTACCTGCCATCCGGTCAACGTTCTCACAGTACTCCAGGCATTCCTTCTTAATGTCCGGGTGGTCTATGGCAATCTCTATGTACGAGATTCCCCCTCCGTCTTCTGCACGAGTCATCTCTACTTCTTCTGGTTCCGTTTTGATGGTAACAATGTTTGTGTTAGGCATATCCATAGCACAACTGTTAGAAATTTGCTGCAGGTGGACCCAATGTGATCTTGAATTAAAATATACATACAATGATGACCGATGACGATCTCAAGGAAAGCCGGCTACACGCGGCATCTCAATGCGGTAAAGCTTTACAATTCAGACTAGTTTTTAGGTTAAGTAAAATTTCACATTCGTATAGCATTCTACGCATTTCATATTTCTCCTATTTTGAAATAATCTAAACTAAGGCTACTCTCTGACTGTCCGGTGAGGAATGAACATTTCACTCGCTACTGGAGACGCTGCGTAGAAAAGTCCCACAATCGACTGCGTTGCAAACCGTTACCTTACTTTAGCAACCTGACTTTTCTGTGCAGTGTCTGCAGTAGCGAGTGAAATGTTCATTCCTCACCGGACCGTCAGAGAGCAGCCTAAGAATCTATAAAATGGGTTGTTAGGTTCATAGTTTGGATAACTTAACATGGCGTTGTGTGATTCTTTTAATTTTTACGCGTATATTTTTTGCGAAATCCGAATTAAAAATACATTATTTTGTGTCTCCCCCACCTTAAATAGTTGTTTCTCATTGTAATTAAGTTGAAAGCATTATTTAAAATAAATAAAAAAAAAACATTTACCGTTTATTGCAATTCAGTTTGAAACGTAGTGTTATTTCAATAATAGTCTGAATTGTAGAACCTTACCTGAGATGCAAAGTAAACTTTCCGAGGACCACCCTTAAAATTGTTAAAATAGATATATTTATTACTTATTACGACTGCCTCTGACAGTTGCAACCATAGTCTTTTGAAATTTTGCATAGATATGCCCATAGATATAACACTCACTAGATTGATATCTTCGTACTTTTAGTGTGAAAAAAGTTTATCACGATTTAAATCTATAGCCACACCATCGAACAATAAGGAAATCCAGTCCAATTTTTACTTTTTTTTTATCAATAATGACGTTCAAACTTCAATACCATTATATATGTTACTTTGCATAGTTAAAATAATTTTCAAAGTTTCAATTTTTCAAAGACCGCCAAAACGCTCCAAATCTATGGCCGGTCGGTGTTAGTCAGTTTTGAGGTTAGAGTGTCAAATGTCAATATAAGGATGAGCTTTACCGTAAATAGTTTTATATACCATAACTAAACAGAAGTAATACAATTATGTACCTTTTTATAAACTATAACTAAAAGAATTATAATAGTATTGAGCATAATATTATAATTATATCCGTATTGATAATTGGTTTGCTCATGAATACCCTAATTTATTTCATTAACAGTGATATGACAGTGGGTTAGAGCAGTGGGTATAATTCTAGGAATAACGCAAAAAGGTGAGGAACAGAAAAGCAATCTCAGTAGTTACAAGTAATTTATTTTGATAGTCGTGGGGTTAGTCTTAAAACTAGAGTTAATCTTAATTAGACATAATAAATTCAATAAAGCTAGATAGGCAATTACTTAAATCTACTTGTAAAGACTTTGTATTTAAAATTAACTAATTACTTCGTTAAATCTACATAAAAGGTTGGGTTCTTAAAATTAGAGGTTCACTGGCTTATTGTACGAAAAAGTTGTTGCTTAAAGTTAGAGATTCAATTGGCTGACAGGGTGGAGGAATTATCATTAGAGTCAGAGGCACTTCCCTTTTTGTGATGGCTGTCGAGGGTCCAGTGGCTGCTTTGTATGCAGAGTCCTCACGTTCGCACTAAGTATTCATGTACCTCCGGATCGGGAGTAGGTACAACGCGGCGATAATCAGAGGCCTGGGCGGTCCGATGTTTGATCTCCGAAGGGCGAAGATCAGTTACTTCCTTCTGGGATGGAAGCGTAAAATTCCCTCGTCGTCAGAGGACCTGGGCGGCCTCTCCAAGGAGCGAGAATAGGAACCTTCCTGGGCGGAAAGTTCAACCTGACTGTCTGTCCTGGGCGGACTACTGCAACCGACTCTCCGTCCTGGGCGGACTCTTGCAACCGACTCGTGCTTCCTCGGTGGAAGACTGCCCCTGACTGTCACCTAGAGCCCTCTGTTTTTTCTGTCTACCTGTAGGTATTTTTTTATCACCCGCATTGTTCAGCGGGCCGTTCCGTCGGGCGGCTCAATTCCTTTGAGGTGTTTATTGCCGTCCCATAAAATCTCAAAGGAATTGCCGACTTTCCAAAATAGCAATTAAGATTATTTTATTTTACGATGTAGTAGTTTACGATTTTTCTAACAATAGGTTCGGCTAGCCTTTGTACTAATTTATTTTATGGCCGGTCTAGTCTGGGAATTTTTATTACCTGAAAGGCACATTTTAGAAAAGTATTTCGGTGAATTTGGTCATTTATTTTAGGTATTACAAAAGGATATATCAACAGTACTTTTTTTAAACATTGAATAACAATTAAAGAGCTTAGTCACCCAAATTAACTTTAAATTTCTCCAAAACTAAAAAAAAAAATACGTGTTTAGCCGTTTTAATGCTTTGCTTATTTTTCAAATATGTATATAAATTGCTACAGATATTAGTTTTTTTTTTTAAATAATAAAAAAAATCGTATGGTATTCAATAAAAATGGAATAACTTGTATAATTAGTATAACCGACACTTTGAATTAGGAACAATTTAAAAAGCAAATTAATTCCCTGAACTTAGATAATGATATATTGTACCCCTAATAATGTACTATCTCGCGTATAAATTGCTATTTGGTTAATTATTATTATTAGTCTAAAAAAGTTTTGTTGATTTACGTTTATATTTATTTAATAAGTTTTTAATTTTAATTTCATATTACCTACTCTAACTATGTATTCATTTTATCTTATATTTGTAAATACTCCTCCCATAACCACGAGCTACTTATGGAGAGTAGAATAATAAAAAAGAAGAAAAAAAATCATGTATATCATGTATTTTATCATCATTTTGTAATTTTTTTGTAATAATAATAATAAAAATTTTAAAAAAAATCATTCAAATTGATTGATATTTGTCAAAGTTTGTATTTTATTGATAACCATACTTTTTTTTATTTAAAAACACAGAATACGATTATAATATACAAGAATAAAATTTTACGAATATTATAGTTCCAATTAAAAAAAAACTACACATTTACAACTACAAAAATATTAAAAAATACAAAAATATTGGATTATTTCACATCACAATTGTGTTTTCCATGTAGTCCCTTTTTACAGCGAGCGCATATGAGATTGTATCGCCTTATCTCATTTGCTTTGCTCCACACATTCATTTATGGAAACAAAAGTCTCGTCGTCCGTTGTGCCGCTGTCATTTTATGCGATTACGATCATCCTCAATAGAACTAACTTTCGACATGGTGAAAAATATCGCTTCACTTTAGGGTGTATTTGTTTTAACAGGACAAACAATAAATACAGTTATCAAGACACGCGCCAACCGCAATACACCACGCTCAAATTGAACACGTGTTGTCCCAAGGATGTCAAAATCAAACTAAAAATTTCAGCGCTATAGCGCTGCGTCGCAATTTACGTAACTTAAGCTTGCATCGCGATGGCGCTGGGCCGCACTCTAACGGTTAACATACAAAACAAAAGTGAAAAATATAAATGTCCATACTAATTCGAAAACAAAATACCCACGTGATGATCAGATGTTCCAAATGCAATGGTACCAACATAACAAAGTGTTTTCAAGAGATGATTTTTTATTCACTTTTATAAATTCTACGTATAATTATATATAATAATAGCTATATATTCCGAATCGGCGTTTGCTGATCTATATGAATACATATTTTTAAAGATATTATATTTTTCACTGGAGTTGATATGACGGGTAGTCGGGCAGTAGGTATTATTCTAGGAATAACGCAAAAAGAGAGGAATAGAAATGCGATCTTAGGTAGTTACAAGTAATTTATTTTTATATACGTGGGATTAGTCTTAAATCTAGAGTAAAACTTAATTAGACATAATAAATTTAATAAAACTAAATACGCAATTACTTAATTCTACTGTTAAAGTCTTTGTACTTAAAATTAGAGGTTCACTGGCTTAGGCAATGTGGGAGGAATTATCATTATAGTCAGGCACTTCCCTTTTGGGTGATGGATGTCCAGAGTCCAGTGGCTGCGTTGTATGTAGAGTCCTCGCGTTCGCACTACGTATTCGTGTACCTCCGGATCGGGAGTAGGTGCAACACGGCGATAATCAGAGGCCTGGGCGGTCTCCGATGTTGATCTCCGAAGGGCGAAGAGCAGTTACTTCCTTCTGGGATGGAAGTGTAGAATTCCCTCGTCGTCAGAGGACCTGGGCGGCCTCTCAAAGGAGCGGGGCGGCCTCTCAAAGGAGCGAGAATTGGAACCTTCCTGGGCGGAAGGTTTCACTTGGCTAGGGGTCCTGGGCGGACTACTGCAACCGACTCGTCTGTCCTGGGCGGACTACTTGCAATCCTCGGTGGAAGACTGCACCTCACTCTCCGTCCTGCGCGGACTCTTACAATCGACTGTCTCCCAGAGCCCACTGTCCTTCTGTCTACCTGTCTACCTATATTGTTCAGCGGTCGTTCCATCCGCGGCTCCATTCCCTTGAGGGGATTATCTTTTATTGACGTCTCATAAAATTCCAACGGAATCGCGGGTTTTCCCAAAATAGCAGTTAAGATTATTCCTAACAATAGGCTCGGCTAGCCTTTGTACTAAATTTATTTTATGGCCGGTCTAATCTGGGAATTCCTACTATTTAAAATGCACATTGTAAATCTAAATATTTCGGTGAATTCGGTCAATTATTTTAGGTGATTACAAAAGGCTATATCAGAGTTCCATATTCTGACGTCACAAAACCATCGATGAGGATATAGAGGAACCAAAGGGCATTTAAAAAAAGGTTCGACCATAGACAAGATAATTTTCACTCAGCCCTAAAAAATATTTCAAAAATAAAAATGATTTGAAAGATGTCCTTTCCCTCAGAACAACAAGGCTCCATCTGACAAAGCGTTGTCTTGAGAAAGTGAGCTTTAAAGTATCTTTATTTATAGCTCATTTTCTCAGGACAGCACTTCGCCAGATGGGTACCCTTTTGTCCTGAAGAGACGTACAATCAAATTGTGGTAAAAACAAATAAATTGACTTGAAGAAAATTATTTGGGGGGAGGTTGAGGTTTTCGGCATTTAGGGGGGGTAGAGCGGTGATTGCTTAGGTTGGTAATTATGCTAATTATTATTTATTAATGCTAATGCCAGGAACAAAAATGAACAATCCCAGGAATATTTCCAGTATTTTTTTTTTCTTTAATAAAGAATTGAGGTTATTAGCACCTTGCACATTGATGAATATCAGGATCTTTGGCGTCTGAAAATATTATCAATTTTTCAGATTGTAAGTCTCATTTAGCAAATTATCATGGCCACGGTATGACAAGGAAAATATTGAGATTTTTTTTTAATCATACAAACGGTTACAAAATCGTAGATACTCTCAGTATCGTATTGGTTAAAGACCACCATTCAGAATCGAAACGTTGCTTGAAATGGATTTAGCTGTGTTTGGTGACCAAATCTGAATAGCAAGATACTTATCCTCATTCCAGCCTCCAGCATCGACGCATACTGGAGAAATATATTGTCCCCTCATAATATAAATGCCGCAGCACCTTAAAGGAAATATTTTCATATACTTATTTAGTTAAATTGTTATTTTTTTTTTTTTTTAATCTTTATTTTATTTTAATTTTTGTTTTATATGTGATGTATCACCTTACTACTGTCTCTCTTGTACATATTTTGTATACATATATATATATATATATTTTTTATGACTATTGCATGTATATTTTATATGGAATGTGTGGGACTGCACTAACCTCCCCACATACCGGAATAAACATTTATTATTATTATTATTATTATCCTAGGATAAGATACTTAGATTATATAGATATAACATTGTACAAGTATTACGTACCTCAGCAATGTCTGCATTTAATATAGGGAGAAAGCCTACAAAAGGGCGAAAATGGAAGGCTATAGCTGGTTGGAATGAGCAGGTTTCCTTACAATATGAAACATCGAGAAATGTACACATAAAATGACTGCAGAATAGACGACCTACTGATGGTCCTATCATGGAAGCTCGAAAACAAAGTAGATCGCTCTTTAAGAAAGAATATAAGAAGTGTCAAAGGAAATTGGAACAGAATAAAATGGATAAAATAGCAAACAGCTTTCAATGCAAGAACTTTTCGTCTTTCTGGAACAAAACCAATACTGTATTGAAAGCAAAACATACCACACCGAGCCATATTGTTGGAAAATCTGAAAATAAAGACAAAGCTGAATTTTTCAGGAATACTTTTTGCTCCACACCAGTTCAACCGCAAATAATGGATAAACAGATTGATGCACCAACAAATCAACCGGAACAACAGCCGTCCATAGTCATCTTACCCGAGATGATCCAACGAGCAATACGCAACATGGCAGGAGGTAAATCTGCAGGTCACGATGGACTTGTCATAGAACACGTAAAACATGCGGGGGGGTACGTAACAACTCTGCTGGCCTCTCTCTTCACTGCCATGATCGGACTCGGACACATTCCGACAGAAATGTCCAAAACCATAATAATGCCGATCCCCAAAAGCCGTCAATTGAACCTGACATCATCCGTTAATTACAGGCCCATATCTCTTGCCACAATAACTGCAAGAATCTTTGAAAAGTCATCTTACACTTAACCGAAGACAAGCTCAATACAGAGGACTCCCAAATGGGCTTCAAAGCTGGATGCTCAACTGATACAGTCATATATAGTATGAAACAAACAATTGAATATTATAAAGCCAGAAAAACAACGGTATACGCATGCTTCCTAGACTTGAGCAAAGCTTTTGACAGGGTTAGTCATAATAAGTTGTGGAAAAAACTGACCGAACGACAAGTACCACCGCAAATTGTTAATATATTAAGTACATGGTACAACCAACAGGAAAACTTTATCAGATGGAATGACAGCCTATCAGAAGCAGCTCAATTAAAGTGCGGCGTTAGACAAGGAGGCTCAATGTCCCCAGTGCTGTTTAATGTAAACATGGATGAACTTAGCAAAACTCTGAAGAAAACAAGAATCGGATGCCACATTGCTGGGGTATGTATGAACAATATCAGCTATGAAGATGACATGGTCATACTTGCCCCATCGGTAAGAGAAATGAGAAAACTTCTAGCCATATGCGAATCGTACGTTATTAGTCACGGGCTGATGTATAATGCTAAAAAATCGTCACTGATGATTTTCAAGGCAAATACGGGTCCTGCTGTCATTCCGCCCAAACGTCTTGGCGGAGCCAATCTTGAAATCTGCAGCGAAATCAAATACTTGGAATGACATAGAACGCCAAAGAAGAGCATTGTGCGTACGTGCCAACATGCTCGTCAGGAGATTTAATAGGTGCAGTCCTCCGGTAAAAAAGCAACTATTCCAGACATACTGCATGAGCTTTTACACTAGCGAACTATGGACAAGATATACACAAGGCGTCATGGACACACTCTGAGTGCAATATAACCACGCTTACAGGGCGCTGTTCGGCCTCCCTTGGAGATGCAGCGCCTCGCAGATGTTTGCAGAGGGAAGGGTGCATGGGTTCGCTGCTTTGATGCGCCACAGAATAGCCGGGATGAGTCAGCGCTACCGGAGATCGGAAAACACTCTTGTCCAGGCCGTCGCCCAGTAGTGGCAGGGCGCGCCCCTACATCGTAGATGGAGAATTTCCCTCAGGCCACTGTAGCATGAGTTCTTAATATGTTATTTTAATTTTACATAATTTTTTTTTAAATATTTTATTTCTACAGCATGTATTTTTTTTATTTTTAAAATGGATTCTTTTTATATGGCAGACAGAGTATTATTGCACTCACCGCTTTGTTTTGCTGAAATAAAAAAACATTATTACTATTATTATTATTATCAACTTTATCAACTTTCAAATTCAGATTAAAATTGTTTCAAGTCGCACAAGGTCTTGTAAAATATCAAAAAACGTCAAAAATTACTTCAAATTCTGCTTAAAATTGTCTCAAGTCGTATCAAGTCATCTAAAATATCAAAAATTTCAAAAATTATGAAATCACCTAAAATCGTCACCAGTCGTCGAGAAACGTCTCAAACAAAATGTAAAAACTTCTAAATTCGTGAAATGATTTCAAATTCAGCTAAAATCGTCTGAAGTCGTACCAAGTCATTTAATATATCAAAAATGTCAAAATTTATGAAATTACTTTAAATTCAGATTAAAATCATCCCAAGTCGTTTGAAGTCGTGTAAAATATCAAAAACGTTATAAATTATGAAATGACTTCAAATTACGCCGAAAATAGTCACCAGTCGTCTAGAAACCTCTCAAACGGCAAAAATGTCAAAATTCGTGTAATAAAATTGTCTCAAGTTGTATCAAGTAATGTGAAATATCAAAAATTTTAAAAATTAGGAAACGACTTCAAATTAAGCCTAAAATCGTCACCAGTCGTAGAAACATCTCAATCGGTAAAAACGTCAAAAATTCTTGAAATTACTTCAAATAAACGCTAAAATCGTCTCAAGTCGGGTAAAATATAAAAAAATATGATATGACTTATTATGATAAATTTAGGTTAAAATCGCCACCAGTCGTCTAGAAACGTCTTAAACGCGAAAACGTCAAAATTATGAAATGACGGCAAATTAACGCTTAAATCGTCAGAAGTCGTATAAAAGCGTCTAAATGTCTAAAACGTCAACATTCTTGAAATGTCTTCAAATTCAGCGAAAAATCGTCTCATATCGTATCAAGTCTTGTAAAATATCATATTATGAAATGATATGATATTTTGAAGATATATGATATTTTATTTATATATATAACTGAACGCGGTTGGCACTAACAAAAAGTTGTCCAAAGAAGCGAAGCTAGCAGTCCACAATGGAGTGCTGATACCAACCCTGATGTATGGCAGTGAGGCATGGAATTGGCAGAGGAAGGATGAAAGTAAACTGAATGCCGTAGAAATGAGATCTCTAAGACGAATGTGTGGTAAAACCATGTATGATCGTGTGAAAATATTGAAATTCGTAAAGAATGCAAGGCTGATGTAAGCGTAGTGAGCACGATCAAGAATGAGACGCATAGATGGTTTGGGCATGTGGAGCGAATGAACGAAGAAAGGAGTGTAAGAAGAATGCATGACGCGAATGTGAATGGAAGAAGAAGCCGAGGACGTCCGAGGAAGACATGGCATGATCAAGTGAATCAAATACTTGAGTCGGGCCATGTCAGAAGTCGGAATAATAGAAGAGAATGTATGAGACGATGTACGAATGTGAATGAAGCAAGAGGTGTATGCCAAGATCGAGTTGTTTGGCGGTCCGTCCTCTCTGCCTACCCCTGCGGGGAAACGGCGTGATGGTTAGTTAGTTTTTTTTTTATGAAATGATTTCAAATTAAGCCTAAAATCTTCACCAGTCGTCTAGAAACGTCTCAAACGGAGAGCTGAAATTGAAATTATTATCCTTAACCGTACACAAATCACTAAATCCTATATGTTGACGGCAGAGGCGTGCATTCCATAAAGGCACATAAGCACTGCCTACTCTACCTTACGCGCATAATTTTATTTTTAAATTCATAATAATATTGCAAGAAATCAATTACACGAAAAGTTTCAGCAACGAATAGCAGCGCCGCAAGACCCCATCGATCGTCCTACTGTAACATGTCAAAAGCAGGAACAAAGTATGCAAAATGTTGTATTCAAATGTTTACGGTATTCTACAGAAAAATGTGTATGTGTTATATATGTATTAAAGAGAAGACTAATTTGTTTTAGTACCGCAAAAGGGCGTGCTGTCGGTGTATGTATATAAATTACGATGTAGCAATCAGTGCCATCTGTTGGTACCTCTATTGATTACTACTGAAATAGGGGAACGACTGCGGTGCCTGTTACATACAAAACTGAATGAGAGTGTTGTTGTGGCCAACTGAATAATACATTGTGATCAGAAATTTGTCACATTTAACAAAAAAAATTCACCTATTTTTGATTGGTTTGTTTTTCTTGGGGTAGGAACAGCTTTTCAGCCTTTATGGAGTGCACGCTACTATCAACAACGTTATTGATGATTTTTGTAAAGGAATGTTTGGTCGAATAATTGCTAATGAGTATTTTTTGGGTGTTCGGTAGAACTTTAAATCTACTTGAGAGCCTTTTTTTGATTCTAACAATATTAATATTTCTTATGTTTCAATGTTAACATTGTACTGCGGATTCCACAGGGTAGGCAGAAAGGACGGACCGCCAAACAACTCGATCTTGGCATACACTTCTTGCTTCATTCGCATTCATACATCGTCACATACATTCTCTTCTATTATTCCGACTTCTGACATGGCCCGACTCAAGTATTTGATTCAATTGATCGTGCCATGTCTTCCTCGGGCGTCCCCGGCTTCTTCTTCCATCCACATTCGCGTCATACATTCTTCTTACACTCCTTTCTTCATTAATTCGCTTCACATGCCTAAACTATCTAAGCGTCCCTTTCTTAATCTTACTCATTACGCTTACATCAGCCTTGCATTTTGTACGAACATTGATATTAGTATATTTTTATTCCCTTTGGATAACAGCTGGAACACTCATAAAATGAGGTAGGACGACTTTTATGGGTCCGTTCCAACTGTTTCCCAAAGGGAACAAAAAGACTACTGGTATCGAAGTGTTGTTCCCCGCAAAAGAACTGGAAGAGTTTTAAAAGAAAAAAAATGTACAGGTATACACATATACTCCCTGAAAGCTAAAGACCCATCTCCCTGCTCAGCACGGTGTGCAAACTCCTAGAAAAAGTACTACTGCGTAGACTCACGCCACTACTAGAAAAGGTTATTCCCGTGAACAAGTGGGTTTCCGGCCAGGATGTAGCTGCTGTGGCCAAGTGCTCGTACTCACAAGCTATGTAGAGTCAGGTATCTGTGCTCAACTAATTGACCAATTGAACCCCATGCTATTGACTGGCTGATGGAAGGATTGCCTAGGCATGCGAAAGTAGTTGAGAAATTTGTCATCAGAGAGCTCACAGAATAATTTGAACTCGACACACTCTTCCTTAAATCGTATGTGTTTCTCCAGCAAAATCCGTCGATTTTTAGTTTTAACAGCTATTAGAGATTGACAGATTTATACTTTTTCCAAGGCTACGAATCCGGAGGTCGCGAGTTCAAATCCCCATGTGTGCAAGTAAATTTTATTTGATTAATTTGTGTTATTTCACAATTTATTAACTAAAAATAATATATGGTATACTTGCGGCACGCTCCAGAGTAACAGTAGATACTTTCAGTATCGCCCTGGTGAAAGACCACCATTCAGAATCGAAACGTTGCTTGAAATGACTTTTGCCGTATTTGGTGACCAAATCTGAATAGCCAGGTACTTCCCCACCTTCCTCTTCCCTTCAATACCTTTACCCTCACAACATGCCCCAATTTGGGATGCCATAGTCTCACTTGCACCAGACGGTTGGGAGCAGTTGGTACTCTCGTGCGGTAATTCCACGACAATGATAATACATTTAGGAGTTGTTGGTTTAATTACCACAATATTATTAGAGATTATAGGTAAATCACACATACTTAACGCGTGTTGTTTATTATTACTTACTTTACAAGTGCAGTGAATTATAATTTTTAGAATTTAAATCACTTTCATCTGACATTTCGGGCTTTTGGCATAGGTCCTTTACAAGCATCGCAATTTCGTTTGGGTTTATTTAGTAGGACTATTATGCGAAAAATAACTAACCAATAATATTTAAAGTCAATACTTATGATAGTGAGTTTTTGATTTTGTTAAAACTACGTAAATATGGATATTTTTAAAGAATGCCATTCGCCAAATGACAGCAACCGCTGTCATCCGAGAGCAAGAGGAGCAGTTCTAATAATTTATTTTTAATAACAATTCTTTATCCTTTTAAAGAACCGTAATCGGGCACCAGGTCCAGTTCCAACCTCGGAGTAATAAAGGTTCCAACCTTAGAGTAACAATATAATGTATGTTCCAACAGGCGGGAAGCATGCATTATCAAGGTAAACGCGGTACAGCGGTCAACGTGATAGGTGATAGATGACATATGAGACACTCCGGGATCCCGGTAAAAATAATGATCCCCTTCATGCACCCCTGGCATGCGCTGATTCAAAATATGAAAGCCGTTGTGTGTTGCGCGAACAGATACTCTGATGTACACACCCACTTTAAATTATGAACTTATATTATGCTGTGTGTACTAAGCATTAAACAGTACTTATCAGGTTTATAACGTTTTTAAATCTAAAAAAATCGAAAGCTTGACACATGTTTTATCCGTCTCATAACAGACATCGTTTAGCGAGGCGGGTAACGTACATATAACAACTTAAAATCCAATAAAAATCCCGGGATGCCGGCAATGAAAAATTAAAATGAAATTGAGTGGAAAATGAGAATGATTAAAAAAAAACATGGAACCTGGTAAAGATCAAAGAAGGCGAATGCAACATTTTGAAAAAAAAACATCCAAACCTGGTAAAGATCAAAGAAGGCGAAATGCAACATTTTGAAAAAAAAAACACCCAAACCTGGTAAAGATCAAAAAAGGCGAAATGCAACATTTTGAAAAAAAAAACATCCAAACCTGGTAAAGATCAAAGAAGGCGAAATGCAACATTTGAAAGTCGGAATAATAGAAGAGAATGTATGAGACGATGTATGAATGTGAATGAAGCAAGAAGTGTATGCCAAGATCGAGTTGTTTGACGGTCCGTTCTCTTTGCATACCCCTGCGGGGAAACGGCGTGATGGTTAGTTAGTTAGTTAGTTTAAAAAAAAAAACATCCAAACCTGGTAAAGATCAAAGAAGGCGAAATGCAACATTTTGAAAAAAAAATCGAAATCTGGTAAATATCAAAGAAGGCGAAATGCAACATTTTGAAAAAAAAACATCACAGGAGCTAGAAACAATATTTATTTATTTTTTAAAACCTATTCCGCCTCAGCTCAGAAGCCCGTAGTGGGGTGGACCAAGATAAATATAACAAATTATCTTTTTAACTTGTATTTATTTTTACGTAAAAAATGAATTGTTTTGAAACCAAATAAAAAAAGTTTTTCAATCGTTTTAGCATCGCCTGTATAATATGATTCATCAAATCGTTTTATTATTCTTACTGGATTTACTATTTAAATTATAATAAACGCTTTACCCATGTTTTAGTGTAGGTAGTAAATTAAATCAAACATGTTTCACAGCAATTTCGTTGTGCAAAAACATAATTTACAAAATTCATAGCGACTTGATAATTTGCACTAGAAGAATAGGAGTAAGGTATAAAAATAAAATCATTAATATAACAATATTTATTTCAATAATTAAAATTCATGAAAAAAAATTACAATACATTATAATAATTCGTATATCCCATTTTTATTCTTTAAAAATGTGCAACGATTGTGAAGCACCTTCCTGACTATTTATTTTTATGAAAATGTATTATGTAAAATTAGTTTTTGATATCTCCAAAAATGACGAAGTTATGAGCATTCAAAGTAAACTTGGGGAAACGGATACCCGTAAAGTCGCGACTCACGTGCCATAATTCAGTACAATTCACAATTCAATGGCAGTGACTGAAACTGCCGCGCATATGATATCTGTGGCCGCGCCAGTAATTTTATGAACCGTGACGTCACACGCTCATCGGCCGGCCGGCGAGATTATCAACAATGTGACGGCTTATATCTTCGGTACTATTCGGAATTTTTCGAAAAATCTGAAAGTTCCGTCCTCAGCATGCTCCTAATATTACGATGCATTCGTAAATAGTCTGAAAGTCTTTTAGAGGAGATAACCTCATTATATAGATAATTAATATATTTTACAATAGTTACGTTTTAAACATAGATACTATTTTTTCAAGGTGTAGTGTTTAAATAAATCTTAGTGGTTTTTTTTTCAAATTTCTTTGTTTTTCTATATTTTTTTTTACTTGTTCGGGATACACAAATAATAAAAAAATTGAATTGTCTTTATTGTTTTGGCACTGCGGGCACATTTTTGAGCAATGACAAGGCACTTTGTGGATTCATTTTCAGTCTATGCCTTTCCATTATTTTAAACAAATCTTAATTATAATATCTTTCATTATCCTAATGTGATGCTAATGGATGCCC